>JAXQQM020080279.1:0-26520 GCA_034641835.2 Pinus albicaulis
AATGAGACCCCCTATCCTGCATTTGACACTTCACATACCATGTTCACATATTTTTTCTTTTTTATAGAATACTTTTCCTTATTTATACACAAAGGGTGGTTCAACACTCCTTAAGAGTAGGAATGGTGGAAGAAGTCTTATCATCTCAAAAGGAAGATATAAGCTCTTTGCTCTTATTCCCAAGTAATAATAAAAAAAAAGGTTTAAGGGGATCAGCATGATAAAGATAACCAATCAGGGCAAAAATAGTAAAACCATGTCAACAAAAGGTAAGAAATAAGTATGTCCTTCCGTTTTTCCTCTTACTAATGCAGAGCCTTATAGATATAGCGATTTATGGTTTGCGGATTTCGGTATGTTGTGATTTTATATTTCATTGCACAAATACATAGCTGTATCTTAAAGACTAGAAAGAAGACGGGCAAGAAGCATCCTCAATTTAGATCAGCAAAAGGAATAAGTTGTTTCACAAGGAGAGCAAAAGTATGCTAGTGGTGTTCCTTTTGGAAAAGAAACAACGACGGATGATAGAAAAAGGGACAGTAAAAATGCAAATGCCGTTCCTTTGGGAAAAAGGAACAGCAAAAATAAAAATACTATAAAAACACTCAAAATGCCATTCCTTTGAAAAAGGAACAACAGCAATAAAAGAACGCTGTTTCTTTGAAGAAAATGACAGTGGTAACAAAAAGGAACAGCAGAAAGCATAACAATGCCGTTCCTTTGGAAAAGGAACAACAGAGATCCAGAATGCTGTTCCTTTAGAAAAGGAACAGCAAAACAAGCAAAACAAGCAAAGCCAACAGCATAAAAAAACACGCAGATGCTATTTTCAGAATGGCAAAAATCGAACTTTGTAAAAGAAAAGGAACAGCAAAAAAAAAAAAAAAAAAAAATTGATAAGAAAACATTTAATGCAAACTTATGTACAAGAACCACTCAAAAACAAGAACTTATGTACAAATTGTAAAAATAAATGAACCCTTAATGAATTACAGGTGAGGAAGATTTCTCTTCCTCTCCTAAAATCTCCATATCAGTGTCTCGGCGTAGCTGCTGGCAGAAGGATTCCCGAGTGAGTGGTTTGCGATAGAGACGAACTCGGTGGCCATTTACTTTGAATGCATATCCAGAACCGTCAATGGTAATTAGAGTAAGGGTTCTGTTGTCATGCACCTTCTAGATTTCGTATGGTCCCAACCATCGAGTCTGAAGCTTTCCAGGGAAGTCCTGAAACCGAGAGTCGTATAACAGAGCCCAGTCTCCCTCGTGGAAGACTTTGTTTTTGATGAGCGCATCATGCCATTTAGCTCGCTGCTGTTGAATCAATGCTGTATTTTGTAGTGCAAAGAGCCTAATTTCGTCTAATTCATTGATCTGCTGTAGTCGATTGATTTGTGCCTCGCTTAGATCTGGGCCAACTTCCTGTGCTGTCCGTAATGTTTGGATTTCGAATTCTATGAAAAAAATGGGTTGTTTTCCAAACACTAATTGATAAGGTGAGTAACCGGTGGTGCTCCTCCATGTGGTTCTATAGGCCCAGAGTGCTTCAGGTAGTCGGGTAGCCCAATCACGCCTATGTGACGCAATGGTTTTTGTTAGGATTGATTCTATTATCTTATTGCTACTTTCTACCTGCCCATTCGCCTGTGGGTGATATGGAGTAGTGATTTTATGTTGGACGTGATAATTGTTGAGTGTTGCGGCTAATTTATGCCCAACAAATTGTGGTCCTCCATCTGTAATTATTTCCCTAGGAAGGCCATAACGAACAAATAGATGGAACAGGAACTGTATGACAGAGTCCTCTGTGGCTCTTGGCAATGCTTCTGCCTCAACCCATTTGGTGACATATTATGTTGCCACCATTATATATGTTTTCTGATTTGATGAGGGGTTGATAGGTCCAACGAAATCAAGAGCCCATCGCTCGAATGGTTCGATGACTAACTGTGGTTTCAGAGGCATCTCATCAGCTTGACCAGGTCGTCCTGCTCGCTGGCAGCTGTCACAAGCTTGGACAAACTTCTTCGCATCTTTGAAGATCGTAGGCCAGTAATATCCTGTTTGCAATACTTTATGTCCAGTTCTACGCTCAGCGAAGTACCCCCCACACGGTCCGTCGTGACAGGATTTTAGGATGTCAAAGATTTCATCCTCTCTAACACATCGCCTGATATGCATGTCTGCTCCTGTGTGAAACAAATAGCCCCCAATCCACGAGAATCGAGAACTTTTCTGAATAATCTGCTTGCGCTCATTAGGGGTTAAATGTTTTGGTAGTTTACCTACTGCGAGGTAGTTGGCAACATCAGCATACCAGGGTGTTTGAATGGCAACAACAAACAGGTGCTCATCCGGAAATTGATCTTCAACTGCTGCTGCATCGCTTGATTTTGGTATTCTCGAAAGAAAATCGGCTACAGGGTTTTCTTTGCCAGGCCGGTCCTTGATTGTGATGTCGAATTCCTGCAATAAAATTAACCATCGAGTTACTCTGGCATTTGTGACAGGCTTGTTTGCTAAATATTTTATAGCAGAATGGTCTGTATATAAGATAACAGGATAGCCTGTAATATAATGTCTAAATTTATAGACAGCATGGAATTCTTTTTCAGTAACAGTGTAATTTAATTCAGCAGGGGATAAATTCTTGCTGATGTAATAGATGGCATATGGTTTTTTATCCTCTTCCTGCCCAAGGACTGCGCCAATAGCTGTATCTGAGGCATCAGATGATATCTGGAACGGTAGGTCCCAGTTTGGTTCTCGAAGGACTGGGGCTGTGGATACGAGCTTCTTTAAATCCTCGAAAGCATGGTCACATTTTTCTGTCCAAAGAAAATCAACGTTACCGGTTAGTGCATATAAAGGAGCAGCAATGTGCGAATAATGCTCTATAAATCGTCTATAATAACCCGAAAATCCAAGAAAGCTACGTACCTCTGTTTGAGTAGTAGGAGTGGGAATGAGCAAAAGTATTTGGATTTTAGCCGGGTCTACCTGAATGCCGGCTGCTGAAACATAATGTCCTAGGATAAGTCCTTCAGTCATCATCAAGAAACATTTTTCGTGGCTTAAGCAAAGCCTGGTAACAATGCGGCGTTGTAGGACTTTTTCTAGGGTGTCTAGAGCTGGATCAAAATCATCTCCATATGGTGTAAAGTCATCCATGTAAACTTCAAGTCCATCATTTATTAAATCTGCAAAAATGCTAAGGATAGCCCTTTGAAATGTGGCAGGAGCATTACATAGGCCGAAAGGTAGAACTCGATAGGCAAATGTTCCCCAGGGACAAGTAAAAGTAGTTTTATCCTGGTCTTCAGGGGCAATCTGAATCTGATTGTATCCACTGAAGCCATCTAGGAAAGAAAAGAATTTCTTCCCTGCTAAAGTATCTAATACTTGATCTATGAATGGGAGAGGAAAATGATCTTTTTGTGTTGCCTTGTTTAGTTCCCTATAATCCACACAGATTCTCCATTTTCCATTCTTTTTTGGTACCACCACCAGCGGAGAGACCCATTTACTATCAGAAATAGGATAGATAAAGTTGACATCTAAAAATTTCTGAAGTTCAGCTTTTACCACATCCTTTAGATGAGGATTAAGTCTCCTTTGCGGCTGACGAACAGGTCTGGCATCTTTTTCTGTATAAATGTGGTGTGTACATAACTGGGGATCAATTCCTTTCATATCTGGGTAATCCCATGCAAATTCTTCTTGATATTTCGTTAACAAATGGATGCGCTTAGTTTCTTGTTCAGGTGTGAGATTAGCATTGATGTTTAAAGTTTTTCCCGGTGCAATTTCCACAGTTTTACTATTTGCAACAGAAGTAACAGGTATCGTTTGGTCATGCGTATCTTTCAGAGGATCTTCCTCCAATTCATTATCAAATGTTGCTTCTATCATGTGACACTGTGTGCGAGATTCAGTTTGACTAATGAAATTATTAATGGCATCATCTTCTGTTTGGTCTTTAAAATCAAGTGCCTCTTGTATAGTTAATGGAGATCTGATGTTATCAGTAAGGTATGATACAGGGTGTTTATTAGTTTTGATCATTGTGACACTTGGCTGCGCTGGAGGATATAGAACTAAATTTTTGCTATTCGGTCCTATGGTTATGGTCATATTTCCCTGCCGGCAGCCAATGTAGGCATCGGCAGTGGCAAGCCAAGGTCTACCTAAAATTAGCGGATGTCCATCAAGTCGGGTTTTTGGATTAATTATCAGGAAATCGGTTGGATACTCCCAGGATTCTACAGAGACCGTGACATCATGTAGGGTACCCTCTGGTCTAACCACAGATCGGTCAGCCAATTCCAACAGAGTAGAGGTGGGTTCTACAGATGTAATGCTGAGCTTTTGGAAAGTTGTGGTTGTTAAAATATTAATTGCAGCCCCTAGATCAACTAAGGCATTAGACAGGGTCTGACCATAAATTTGAACAGTTATAATTGGATTCCCGGGGTCTTCATATTTAAGGGGTGTTTCTCTCCCAGACAATAGGTCAGATAAAGTACCGACTACTTGGACTCTTGGATTATTTTTTATATTCCTCCTTGGTTTCTTTATGCACAATTCTTTGATAGTTTTTGCGTATATGGGAATATCTTGAATGGCTTGGAGGAATGGAATTTTTATGTACAGATTTTGTAATTCTCCCAGAATGTCAAAGTCAGGATATTGTATGGGTCGAGGTATGGCTAATCATTCTGGGAATGGAGGAGAGGATGTGGTTGCTTGATTATGAGTTTGTTGCTTATTTACATCCTCTTGTTGTAACTGATGTTCTCTTGGTAACTGATCTTCAATATGAACTATTTTATCTCCCTCAGTTTCAATTATACGTCCAGATCTTAACTGAAGGTCATTTCACTCCCTCAGGTCGGGTCCTATTTCTGGTGATTCTATGATTTGAATAGATTGGACCTGTCTGTTATTTGGATTGGGATCGGGTTGGGCTGGGAGTTGCGGTCTCAGGTTAGACTGGGGATTTTGTTGTAAGGCTGGCAGAGTAGGTTGAGGGAGCGGAATAGTTCCAGCTGGGTGGTACATCGGTCTTTGCCATCTTGTCTGCCAGGGTGAACTTTGTGAAGTAGAGGGAGTCCATTGTGAAGGATATGGGCCATTTTTCCAATATGGTGGAGTGTAAGGGAAATTCGGCCAACCAGTTTGGCTTGTTTGATTCGGCCATGGATTTGAAGAAGGAAACGATTGTGGTGACCAGTTTGTAAATGGGGGTTGAGATTGATTTTGCCACATACCATATTGTTGAGCATTATACTGTGGAGTTTGAAAGAAAGAGGTTGAGTCCGGAAACATACCAGGTTGTCTCGGCTACCACTGGCGGCGCTGGTTGATCGAATTCACCGATTTTGGTTCTTCTTCTGCTTCCTTATATACCGCTTTCAATCCAGGAAGTGAGGGGCAGCTCTCCGTAAGGTGATCTTTTGTACAGATGGCGCATGTTTGGACTTTATCCAGTGGACATTCCTTGTGGCTATGTTTTTTTCTGCATCGGGGGCAGAAGATTGCCAAATTCTGTTTTGCCTCCAACTGCTTCTGTTTAGCCTGCACAATATCAAGTTGTGTAGTTAGTGTCCCCATAATATCAGTTTTAAAATTTTCTAATAAATTTCCAATTTCTTCACGTGTTACTCCTTCCGCTGATACTTTGTTATCTCTTGCAAACCGATCATATTCTGTCGGTTTTATTCTTGTGCTGCCTCTCGAACTCCTGATACATAAGTCAATGATGTCAGCAAAATTCTCTTGATAAATGTCCCCTTTTCCCATGATGTTTAATGTTTCAATCCATTTTTCCTTCATACCCCTTATTAATGCAGTTTTTAACACATTATCAGGTAAAGGTAGCGATGCATAAGGAGATCTTTGTAGATTGTACTGAAAACATTCCACATACTCTTCCAATGTTTCATTCGGTCTGGCTGACATTTGAAATATTTCATCTTTTAATTCTCTAGACCTACAATAATCCTGATATTTTTTTAAGAAGGATTCTTTCATTTGATCCCAATTGTTGATAACCCCGCCACCTAGCCCCATAAACCATCTTAAAGCAGCCCCTTTCAATGTAGAGAGAAATAATTTCAATTTTTGGGGATCGGTGGTGTAATCATACCCCCTACATAACACATCGAATTCGAATAAAAATGCATCCGGATCTTCTGATGTGAGACCGTGAAATGTAGGGATATGCTGAAGAGGGATAGCTTTCATGGGTGCATTAGCTGCAGAATCCACTATAGGATATTGTAATGTAGAGGTTTGAGCATTTGGCTGGTTTTGAGCATTTTGCTGGTTTTGAGCCATGGGATCAAATATATGTCAATAACCTTCTGGGATATCTAGGAGGGTATTCCTAGGTTGAGTGGGAACGGTTTTGGCAGGGATATTTTTAATAGCGCTTCCTTTATCTGGAATAATGAGAATTTCTGAAGATTGGACTCCTTCAACAATGATTTTCGCAGCACTCCCCTTATCTGGGCTATCTAATGGCTGATTTGTTTCAATAGGGGATTTTGGTTCCTTGGTTTCCCCTGTTTCTCCTTCTCCCTCACAAAAGTTGCTAGAGTTCCCTTCCTGCAATAATTCTGGAGTAGAATTTTCAATTTCTTGAAAGTCCTGCTCTTCAGTTTGACTATGCACCTCAGCACAGGCGACAGATGGTGATCCTGTGGCCTGAAGGGAACTAGTAGGCGGTTTAGAAATGTTTTTCTTGAGGCCTACTGATGGCTGAGATTCTGTTTTCTTATAGATTTCGTCTATGAAGGCCGTTCGGCCAAGGGTCACCGGCCCCTTAGCTTTTTCAGGCTTGGATGGGGGTTTGATGTTTTTTTCTGGTCTTTTCTGCTTAGTCATGCACTCAAATGAACTACCAACTTCTATTCAAACAAAGCAAAAAACAACTCTGTTAGGAAAGCGGACAGTGGAGCAGGGCTTTTACATGCTCCGCACGTAGGTTCTTACCTTCCGTTTTTAGGATCCAACTCCTCCCTAGCAGGCTCGTACACTACTCTGAAAAAACAAATGGCTACACTCTTTCCCCGGCAACGGCGCCAAAATGTGGAGCTATAAAAAGGGTCTCTTTCACCTCTAATTACCTCACATTAATATGTCAATCCGGGAGCGTTTTGTTATTACAAAGAGTGACTCAGTTTGAGGCTATCACTTGTCAGAGTAATGCTAGTAGTACAGTGTTTAAGAAATACAAGAGTAAACGGATGCTTGCTTATAACTAAATTACTTCAAAAGCATAAATCACACATTCAGAAAACTCAGCAACTTATCAGTCAAGGGTTCGGCAGTGATAACCCATCCCTTCGGAAAGTGATGGAAAGGAAACTAGAGCATAGACCACGGGCCTGGGAACTAGACAGTGACTGCCAATGCTCACTACAGCCTTAGATCATCTCTCACGCCAAAACAACAAATGCGATTAAATGGAACAGCAAATAAAGAATTGAACAACAATTCTGGAATAGAACAGCAAATCTAAAATGGAACAGCAATTGAATAACTGAGTCTCGCGAGTCGTAATCAAACTTAGTCTATTAACTCAAATGCACTCTTCGCAATCAAATAACAATCTTTCACTCTTAAGGTAAATCACGCAAAACACACTAATGGAACAGCAATAACTATTGATGAATTATGGAGCAGCTTGCAACACGCTGAGATAGTAATCCTAATTAACAAGAATTCAACTGTGCTCCCAAACAAAACAGCATTATCCAATAATCATAAAGAACACTACTTCAGATGAATCTATGATATGAATGTTCAGTATAACAGCTCTGTAACAGAACAATAAGAACATGCAATTAACTCTGAAAGGATTAATAACTTGATGCGGAGTCAACACACGATTCTATCTGTAAAAACCTCAATGATTCAATCTTTAACAGAGCATGTAATATCAACTTAAACACATAACAGATTACCAAATAACAACGATGAACAAACCACGCAGAAATCAAATCGTAGTGGTACAAAAGCAAGTGTCCTCCGGGGCCGGGCCCTTAGCCTCCAAGGATACACCGCTTTAAGTTAATCCAGACGCAGAGATGAAATAATCACCAAGCTTTTATTAATGCATCGGTCAGGAATACAATGAACCAGTTCTCAACGAGACTTAATAATCAGAGCTGATGTTTAATAGAAAATTACATAAAAGCGTATCCTTCTCCCCTTTAAGCTAACAGTGCTGTCCCTTTATATAAAGGCGACGGCGGAGATATCCAAGTAACAAGATAAATAAAGCAGCGATCCCTCAGGATCGAAGATCCTGAGGGATTCGCCGAACTGTTAATTCTTCATCCTTTCCTTTCTTTTGCGCCGAGCCGGTGTCTTCTCCTTCTTTTCCGGGCCGACTTGATTTAATTTGTTTAACCTTGTTTGCATTCGGTTCGCCTTCAGAGGGACAACAGTTATCTCGAATTTGTCTCTTCCTTTGGAGCGGCAGTTCCTCGTTTTCTCCTTTTCCTGTACAGAAAATAACCATTATCAGTGGTTAAGTCTTTCATATCAATTTCCACATGTTTTGTTATAGTTCCTTATTATTTTCCAAATTCATGATGCAAAAAGGTTTACAAATTCTACTAAAAAGCCACTGAAATAATCATCAAAAGCATACCTTTTTAGTACTCCACAAACGATTGCATTCTTAATGTTTGTTTACATCTCTTTTGCATTCATCCTTCGTTAAGAAGATTTTCTTTCTTTTAGTTTTCGTCTCATAGTTTTCTTTTCGTTAAAATGCATTAGATCACATTGCATTGAAAAGGATTTTTTGAGATCCATCATTGAACTTAGATTACATTGTTTAGTGATTGAAAACTAGAAATCACTTTGATTGCATTCTCTTTTACTAAAATCATGCATTAAGTAGATTCTCATTTCATTGAAAAATGCATTGAGTGCATTCTTATCATTTGAAAAGAAAAAGGAAATTGTGCATAGATTACAATCGCATAGTTTTTGGAAAAAGAATTTTGCATAAATTACATTGCATTATTCGCATCGTTGAATGTTTAGAATACTTTTGGATAGTGAAAGTCATCTAGTTTGGAAAAGTTTCATTTTCAGTTTTGCTGTTTGTTGCATCATTGTTTGAAGCTCTTCCCTTAACTAGATAGCATTCATCGAATTGAAAGTTTTCTTTTCTCATGTAGCTGCATATAGGAGATTTTCAGATGACATACGGTAGGGCCTTGAAACCGAAACATAATTGAAGATCAACATTAAAATTTACTCAATTTACCTAAGGAAGCATTGAAACATTAACGAACATTTAGAGGTCTAGGTTAGAGACGTGTTCCGGCGTCGTTAAACCTAGTAGTTGTCGTTTGCCTCTTGGCTTTAGACAGCACTAGTATGGACTTGTGCTCCCCGTACCGTCGAGTATATAAAGGGAGACCCCACTAGGTTTCTATCCTTTATCCATAGGAAGCTGAGTCTGCCACCCTATACCCGTGATACACCGGAAACAGCATTCGGGGAGATTTCCTGCACGTACGGAAATTCCTTGGTTGATTTCTCTTTCATTATTGAAACCAAGGTGTATATTGCAGTTCACGGTTATTTGGTACACCCTTTCGCCTAGTATTCCTGAGCAGTCATTTGATCTTTTCTGACTCCCTAAATTTGAAAAGATCATCAAGCGCTTGTCCTTTCACGCTTGTTTCCAATCTGAAAGTGATAGAGTCACCTTTTTCCTGTTTCTCGACTCTTAAAATATGAAATGGTAGAGTTTTGTTTCAATGTTTTAAAAATTAACTGCCCACGAAATATTCCTGGTTAAAGTTAGTTTCCTTAGGGTGTTGTTCTGAAGATCGTTTCTGATGGCAACTTTTCCAGAGTTCACCAACCAAGGAATCCCCTCCGAAGGGACTCCTGGTCATTTTCCTCCTTTTGGAAATGTTGGCACTCCTTATATGGCAATTTTGTCCCTTCCTGGGTTGACTGTTGGGTTTCCTGTTTGGTTGTTTTCAACCTCTGTGGTCCCGAATGTCCCAGCTACTGTTCAATCAGTTCCTCCACCTAAACAACATCATGTTGATTCCAAGGTGGACCTCTCCCCTTCTTCGCCTGTTTCTGCGTCCTCCTCTTCTACTTCGCCTGGTGAAAGTTTGGATTCAAGTAACCAGGTGGCTAAGAAGAAGAAGAAGAAGACAAAGAAGAAGAAGTCCGATAAAGGAGAGGCTAACTCTGCGGCTATTGTACCTAAGAAGTCTCCTCTTGATAAACCTTCCAACCCTCCACGGAAAGTCAAGTTCCCTTGCATGTTGTGCATGGGAGACCATCTTCTTCGAGACTGCCCTGGCATTCCCAAGGTACTCGAAGTATGGTCCAACGGTTGCCCGCCATTGCCTTTGGCTTCCGGGAGTCAGGTTGGGGGCACGTCTTCAGCTAGTGCTGGTAAGACTCCTAAGAAGCAGGGTAAGATTACCAATCCCTGTAAGTTGTGTGAAGGGCACCATGCCATTCACCTTTGTCCGTACATGGATGAAGCCAAGCGAGTTTTGGACAACTCAACTGTTTCTACACCACGCCTCCCAGCTGGTTATAAATGACTTTATTTGAGTCCTCCACCAGTTGATCCTACGATTGGTCAAGAGTCATCCTTGGTCGATCCCGCTCCCCCGAAAATTCAAATTCAGGAATCTATTCCCGACCAACCATTGGTTGTGGGATCAGTTGAGCTAGCCCTGTCTACGGTGCACCAGGTCTTTTCCGTGGAGAGTGGATCTCACACCCCTCAGGTTCTTCTTGTTTCTTTAGATTCCTCGGATTTGGAGAAAGATTCTCCTATCCCTACATCTCAAGAAGCTGCTCCTCCGCTTCCTGTGATGGAGGTCCTGGAGGATACTCCTCCCGCCTTTGAGATGGAGGTCATGGAGGATGCTCCTTCTTCTTCCGTAACACCAGGGGAAGACCATATCGATTCGATGGTAGCCCCTCCGAGTAGTTTGGTCGCTTCCTTTGATTGGAATCGATTTGTAGGATACCACCTTCCGTCTTATGTGCCTTTCGAGATCACAGTACAAGCTTTTGGTCTGGTCGTACCCAGCACCATTATAGATGAAGGCGCATCTGTTAGTATTTTATCCTCAACTACTTGGCAAGCTTTCGGTTCGCTGCTGCTTGCGCATGTTACACAGAATCTGTTGGCATTTAATAGAAGAACGAGTCAACCGTTAGGGATCCTTCCAAGGTTACCTGTTACTTTGGGAGGTAAAACTGTTCACATGGACGTGATGGTTGTTCCAGGCCCCTTGGATTTCAATCTGCTTTTGGGGCGCGATTACACCTATGCCATGGGAGCGCTTGTCTCCTCCCTTTTTCGTGTGGTCTGTTTTCCGCATGAAGGACGGATCGTGACCATTGATCAGCTTTCGTTCTTTGGTCCTGATGTGGTGTACCTACATCATCCTTCACGGTTTTATCACGGGTGTATACGCACACGGAGTCCCAGCTGTGGCTACCTACCCCGTGCCTGTACCCAGTGATAGTGCCGTTGTGCATCAGGTGCTGGGGGCATTGGGTCCTGACTTCCGGGATGTTTTCCTTCCATCGGAAGTGGAACTCTTGGAAGCGATGAATTCTTGTTCATTATGATGAGGTCGGTCAGAGCATGGTTCCCTTCCTGTGTCAAGCTCTTTAAAAAATGAAACCAGGTTGTCAGAGCATGGTTCCCTTCCTGTGTCAAGCTTTTTAAAAAATGAAACCAGGTTGTCGGAGCAGAGTTCGTTTTCTTGTGTCAAGCTCCTTAAAAAATGAAACAAGGTTGTCAGAGCACAGTTCGTTTTCTTGTGTCAAGCTCCTTAAAAAATGAAACAAGCTGGTCAGAGCAGAGTTCCTTGTCTTGTGTCAAGCTCCTTAAAAAATGAAACAAGGTTGTCAGAGCACAGTTCATTTTCTTGTGTCAAGCTCCTTAAAAAATGAAACAAGGTCTACTAGAGCATAGTTCCTTGTCTTGTGTCAATCTCCTTAAAAAATGAAACAAGGGTGTCTGAGGACAGTTCTTTTAATGTGTCAACCTCGTTAAAACAATGAAACACGTTCCTGTTCAATTCGAGTCTTTGATCAGATCTCATAAAATCCCAGTCGCGTCTTTCTTGGATCTTGTAACTTGAACCTTCACTCCATCTGCCTTTCATATGGATTGAAGCTTAGGGGGCATGTACCTCGAATTGAGTCACCATGCTGGGGGCATGCTTACTTTTTCAAGCATAGTTTGTTTCCGTTTCAAGGTTGTGTAAAAATGAAACCAGTTTCAAGCATAGTTTATCTTTGTTTCAAGCTTGTGTAAAAATGAAACCAACTTCAAGCAGAGTTTCCTGATTTCAAGCTTGTGTAAAAATGAAACCATTCCCATTTTACCTCTTGTGATTGCCATTTTTATCAGCCTATTTTTGCCAGATGAGCCTTGGTTTTCTCATTCCATCGTCACTATCTGCTTGGCCGATCATATGCCTTCACTTGGTTGTTTTACCCATTCCTGAGGAACCGCTGCGATGAGTGGTCTTGTTAGCCAACCTCTTGACCTTTATTTGTTTTGAGCAGTTCCACCATTACCGGAACCAGTTGCTACCCTTTATACCACTCGTTCCTCCAGGAGGAGTCAACTTTCAGCTCTTTTCTGACTCTCTAAACATGAAAAGATTGCCGAGGCCCTTGTCGTTTCGATCTCGTTAAAGTGGTTGTGAAACGACATCTACCCAGTATACGTTTACCCCTTTTTCGGGCTGGGATGGATTATTTACGAAAAAGGAATACCCTAGCCTATCGCGACTAGGAGGTTTTCTCGGACATAGTTTTCTACCTTTTCGGATCTGAGGAACTATTTACGAAAAGGGACCTTTGGAGTTTACTTTTCCGCTGTCTTTTCAAACTCTCTAAACATGAAAAGACGCCGAGTTCTTCCTTTGTCAGACTCGTTAAACCCTGATGACATCGGATTCAGTCATAATGACGCTACTCGAGTCTTTCCTTCCTAGGGCTCGTTAAATGTACTAGGATGGATTCGTCCGAAGGATGAATTTATATGACAAGCATATGGTATCCTCTTCAAGCTTGTGTAAAAATAAAGAGGTACTCACCGAAATGGTGGGGAAAAATGGAACCAACATCATTGTCGTGTCGGCAGTATGTCGCTCTTAAACATGGCACTTGTCTGCATTCGTGTCAGGTTGGGATATCTCATCTCATTTTTCACTTGCCTCCGTGGGTTTCGGTGATCCATTTTGACCTCTCATCTACTCTTTGCCTCGTCATCGTGACCTTTGATATTTTGATGTCAAATACTGCCAAATCTACTGTCGTGACGTCAATATGTTCAAGAGAAGTTGACCTCTGCAAATATCAACCTCCCTCTGATTCTCACCTGATTGTGATTCACAAAAACATCATGTTCCTCTGTCTCGTGTCGATGATGTGGGAAACACTATGGCCCACCTTCGATCAAGGTCACTTCCTGTCGACTTCAGCTCATTATCCAGGAAGATGGTCTAGAGACTCTTTCATGGTACCTTGGAGCCTGCATGCCTCAATGGCAGGTTCGTCGCATTCGACGTGAGGTTTTCATCATTGGCCTCCGATCGAGTGATTCTATGGGTGTTCGACACCAGCTCATTGATTCGCACGCCGTAGTTTGTACCTATTGTACCTTGAGGGCCATTGTCACTATTGGTGGTTCCTCTCGCATCTGTTAACAGCTTTCATCATTGGCTGGTAATCAAGCGATGTTCTTGCATGTTCGACTTCAGCTCACATATTCGCATGCTTGAACTTGTACTTTGTTCGGGTCGAGATGGAGCGCAAGACCCTGGATTGTGTCTGTTGTAATCCAGGCTATGACATTGTGGATTATTATGATTATTTACATGACTCATTGATTGGATGGCTGCGACCATACCTGAGTCTATTTATCGATCTTCATTGGATGGCTGCGTCCATGCCTTGGATCTAGATTATTGTACACTCTGTTATGGATGGTTGTGCCCATACCACACATATATATCATGTATCTGAGACATCAGTTGTACTTCGCTCCGCAGGTTTTCCGATGGCGGTGTTTTCGGTCGGCATGTTCTCGTAAAGCATTTCACCCCTCTCTCTCTCTCTTTCGGGCCTCATGCTTTAGGGGGCATCTGTTACACAGCAATTTGTCACCGTCCCTACAATCCCCATCCCGCACATTGGAGGGCTCATTCCGTGACCTGTGGGCAGAGTTAAGACTTGAAAATACTTTCATTGCATCCCTCTGAAGATGAGCTTTAATTTCCCTGAAGACATCTCCCTGCAAAAAACCCTAAAAATAGCTCTTTTTCCATTGGTGCGGTTCCATAGTTCAGCCCTCGCGCCAAGAGGGAAATCCTCCAAAGAGGGCGCGCCAATTGGCGCTCTGTCATAGAGCCGCACCCGCGCCAACCATATTAAGAGGTGTTTAAAAAAAATAAAAGGCGGAAGTTTCATCCTAACAAATTACTGGGTTGATTTCTATCCTGAGTTGGGAGGTTTGGCTACGGATTTCCATAGAGAGGAAGTGGTTTGCCGCCTCTCATGGAAGCTTCCTTGATGATAGGGCCAATCCCATAATTATAGGGATCCCAACTCCCCTTCCTCCTTCTATAAAAGCTTGCCCATTTCCATTTGCAAGCTAGTTCCAAAGAGTGGCAGAATTTCTAAGTTCCCAAGAGCTTTCATGCTGCAAAACCCTTCTTGATTCCCTAAGGCCAAATCCAGGAAAGGAGACTATTTCCAAGTATCCAGAGAGAGAGGCTTGTCCCATCCCTGACAGGATTTTTCGAGACATGTTGTGCTGATGACCCGCTAAAGGAGAGTGTTGTGTCGAAGCTATGGTTGTATTCTTCTTTTGACTCTTTAATGATAAGCGACTATCGGTTATGGTTCCACTCTTGTTCTTGATCATGTTCATGAGTTATATCCTCTTTGACTAATATATAGTTGTATGCACTAGATTTTATGCTTGCGTTTGTGTTGTTTCTTGCATGTGCAGGTGTCCAATCACAGAAATCGTGAGGGCTGTGATCTGCCAGGGTAAAGGAACAGGAGCACCACCTCTTCTACAGATGATAGCATTGGATTCCAGGTAAGCCTTCCTCTCAAGTCGGTTTATTTACAATTAGGAACCTGCACTGTAGCGTGTTTGATTGTTGCTAGACCCGATCTGGGCTAGTAGGGATCGCCTCTGTCCGCAGAGGGGATTTACCTCCTCAACAATAGTCTTAAACACTTTTTGGAACAAAGACTATCATCAGAAGAGCAACAAAAATGGGTCACAAATATGTTGGGTTATGACTTTGAAATAATCTACAAAAAAGGAAAGCTTAATGTTGTTGCAGATGCACTCTCAAGAAAGAATGAAGAGGTGGAAGCATTGCTTTGTGCCATTTCTATTATCCAACCAAATTAGATAATTGAAGCAAGAGATGAATATAAGAAGGACAAAGATGTATGGACACTCATTCAAAAGTTGCAGCAAGATCCTAGTACATCTGATACATTTAGTTGGAAAAATGATTCCTTATGGTACAAAGATCACTTATATCTTTGCAAGAATTCCCAACTAAAACAAAATATTCTTCTGGAATTGCACACTTCTCCTTTAGGAGGACACTCAGGATTTTTAAAAACTTACCACAAGGTGAAGAAAGAATTTTTTTGGGATGGCCTTAAATCTGATATTCAAAAGTTTGTGGCGGAATGTTTGGGTTGCCAGCAGAATAAAGTTGAGACAATTAAGACCCCGGGACTTCTACAACCTTTATCCATTCCAAGTCAACGTTGGGAGGAGATTTCAATGGATTTTATCACAGGTTTACCTAAGTCCGAAGGAAAGAATGTCATCATGGTGGTAGTTGATAGACTTACCAAGTATGCACACTTTTTGTGCATTATCTCATCCATTTAAAGCAAGTACAGTTGCTACTACATTTATGGATAGAATTCAAAAGCTACATGGAAGCCCAAGGGTTATTGTGAGCGACAGAGATCCCATTTTTACTGGAAATTTTGGACGGAGTTATTTTCTTGTTTGGGTACTCAATTAGCTCATAGCTCATCTTATCATCCTCAATCTGATGGTCAAACTGAGATCGTAAATAAATGTTTGGAAGGATATCTTCTTTGTTTTGTATCTGATAAACAAACACAATGGGTCAAGTGGTTACCTCTTGCTGAATGGTGGTATAACACTTCCTTCCATACTGCAGCAAAAATGACCCCATTTATGGCACTTTATGGATATCGTCCACCATCCATCACATCATCTTTAAGGGAAAATTCGAAGGTTCAAGCAGTGGAAGATCACATCGAGCATCAGCAAGAAGTTCTCCAACTCTTAAAGGATAACCCGAATTTGGCACAAAATCGAATGAAACAACAGGCAGATCAACATCGTAGCGAGAGAAGTTTTGATGTAGGAGATTGGGTATTTTTACGGCTACAAACATACAAACAAATGTCCCTCAAGCAAGCAAAGAAGGATAATAAATTATCACCAAAGTACTATGGTCCTTACAAGGTGTTGCAAAAGATTGGTACTATGGCATACAAATTGGAGCTTCCCACTTCTTCACGAGTGCATCCAGTTTTCCATCTTTGATGCTTAAAGAAGGTTATAGGTGAAAATATTCCGGTTCAAACAATATTGCTAGAACTTGATGAGGAAGGAAAAGTCATATTGGAACCTGAAGCGGTCACGAAAACAAGAACTCGACAACTACGGAATCGATCAATTTCAGAGTATCTCATCAAGTGGAAGAACTTACCCACTGAAGATTCTACATGGGAGGATGATAATTTTATACAGAAGCACCCAGAGCTACTCAAGCGTTGAGGACAACACTTTTTGAAGGAGAGGGGCATGTTAAGCCCCTATATTAATAGTGTAGCCCCTTATTATGTTAGTGTAGCCCCCCTTATTGTTATTATTGTACCCCTGTAACCCCCATATTGTTATTATTGTGCCCTTACATTATTATTGTCAGGTCGGCTAGGATTACATTGTGGCCCACTAGGATTATATTGTTTCCCCATGGACTCCTATATATAGAAGGAGGTTTTGTTAATTTGTATCATCCAAGAATTGTTCATTTATGTAATGTATTGGAGGTTTCCCCCTCGAAGTGGCTCATTTCTAAGGCGTTGATATCTCTTTTCTTCTCTTTTTGGAGCTGGTTACACAACAAAGGATGAAACAGTGACACGTGGCAAGTCGTACACGTTCACTCTACTGAACCAGTCCAAAATCGGGTCATTGTGGGAGATTGGTCATAACTTTGTCTTGAAGAATCCAAATCAGATCAGACCTGTGGCATTTGAAAGAAGATTTAGAGGGATACTACAGGACTTAATTTCAGATATTGAAGATCCACAATTACAGAGATAATTCAATTTCAATATTGAGATCCTCAAAAGAAATTAAAAGGTGTGTATTTTTTTTCCGAATTGCATAAGTCTTGTTTGAAGAATCAAGTTGAATTGATTCCAAGGGCATATTGTAGAATAGATATCAGTATTGGATTCTAAAATGGCCCCTAAAAATAATTCAACACCCATTAAGCCTTTAGAAGGCTCTACTATGACTCATGAAGACAAAGAATGGCAACATGACATATCAAAATTACAAGAGCAAGTGCAACAAATTTCGCTCTCGCAAAGAACAACAAAAAATGAAATGGAAGTTTTGAAGAAGGGCATGGAAACTAAGATGGATGGCGTGGAAGCTAATATGAATGGTTTGGAAGCTAAGATGGATGGCATGGAAGTGGGCATGGAAGCTAAGATGGATGACATGGAAGCTAAGATCAATGAAAAAATGAAAGACAACATGGAAAACATGAAGAAGGATCTAAAAGTAGACATCGAAGGTTTGGCAAAGTTGATACAAGAAATGTTTCCTAATGGTGAAAAGATAGTAGAGGAAACTCATGATGAGAACAAAATAAATGTTAATCGTGATTTCATAAACTCCACTGTTGGAGGGAAGAACCACCATATTCCAAAAATGGATATGAGGAAGTTTGATGGAAAGGATCCTGTAACATGGATACTACAGATGGAGCAATATTTTGATCTCCATAATGTGAAAAACACACAAAAAGTACGCATTGCAACTTTACATTTAGAAAAAAATACATTTGTATGGTATCGATGGCTTTTCTCCCGTAAAAAAATTGTCACTTGGTCAATTTTTATGGAGGAAATGATAGCACATTATGAGGATAAAAACAACAGCACCTTCATTAGCCAATTGATAAATCTCAAACAAAAGGGTTTAATGGGGGTGCACATTGAGGACTTCCAAAAATTGAATATAAGGGTAACTGATATTCCAGAGGAACAAAGGATTGATCTCTTCATAGATACTTTAAAGGATAACATCCAACATGAACTTCGCGTTTTGGAACCTGATTCATTAGAGAAGGCATTCAGGTTGGCAAGAAAAATTGAATGTAAAATTATGGTGACAAGGAAGCCTACCACTCACTTCTATAAAGAGAGAAGTGTTGCTACTCCTAGATTTCCACAACCTACAAGGTTGACACCACAACAATTGGAAGAAAAAAGAGCAAAAGGGCTTTGCTACATTGTGATAGAAAATACACTAAAGGTCATAAGTGTGCTGAGAAGAAATTATTTTACATAGATTGTGAAGAGGAATAAGAAAATGAAAAAGAAGAGGAAATAGACCAGGAACCAACCCATGAAGTAGAAGAAATGAGTCTGACCATATCATGTAATGCATTGGCAGGAATTACCACTCCTCAAACTCTCAATATAGAAGGACATATCAAGAAGAAAAAGGTAATAGTGTTGATTGATTCAACTAGTACCCATAATTTTATTCATTGTAAGGTAGCCAAGGAATTGAATTGTTTCCTATACCTAGCACCAGAATGTCAAGTGATGGTTGCAAATGGAGGAACTATAAATTGCTCTAGAAAATGCCATAATATCAAGCTAACCATGGGGGAATATGTATTGAATAGTCCAATGCTTTCCATTCCTATGGGAGGTGTTGATGTTGTACTAAGAGTACAATGGTTACAATCTTTGGGGACGGTAGCTTTTAATTTTCAAGAACTTTTCTTGAAATTTTTTTCAGAAGGAAAGGAAGTCGAATTACGGGGTATTGCGGGGAAGCCAGGAAGGATAATAAGCTCTAATGTCATGACAAAACTTCTAAAGAAAGAACAGCGAGGCGTAATTGCACAATTATGCTCACTAGAAGTTCCAACATCAAAATCATCTATTTCTGCAGATCTCCAACAAGTCTTGAACAATCATTCCAAGGTGTTTGAAACTCCCAAAGGACTCCCACCTATTCGTGATCATGATCATGCTATTCATTTGATTCCAGGAAGTGTTCCTCCAAACATCAGGCCTTATAGATATCCTTACGTCCAAAAGAGCGAAATTGAACGTATGATTGCAGAAATGTTAGAGGTGAGTATAATTCAACCTAGTCAAAGTTCTTTCTCTACTCCTATAGTATTGGTACAAAAGAAGGATGGATCATGGCGAATGTGTCGGGATTATAGGGAGCTCAATAAGCTCACCATTAAAGATAAATTTCCCATTCCTGTGATTGATGAATTATTGGATGAATTACATGGAGAAATTTATTTTACCAAGTTGGATCTTCGTTCAGGATATCATCAAATTAGAATGAAGACTGAAGATATTCCAAAAAAAACATTTCAAACTCATGAGGGTCATTATGAATTTTTGGTCATGCCTTTTGGCCTTACCAATGCACCTTCTACATTTCAAGGGTTGATGAATTCCATTTTCAAACACTTCCTTAGAAAATTTGTGCTAGTATTTTTTGATGATATACTAATCTACAACAGGTCTTGGAAGGATCATGTTCAACATGTTTACAGGGTGCTCAAACTATTGCAGGAGAAACAATTATATGCAAAAACATCCAAATGTTTCTTTGGTGTACAAGAGGTGGAATATCTGGGTCATATTGTATCTCACGAGGGTGTTAAAGTAGACCCTAACAAAATTAAAGCCATTAAGGAATGGAAAGTCCCCACAACCATAAAGAAATTGCAAGGATTTCTTGGGTTAACAGGGTATTATCGCAAGTTTGTTAAGAATTATGGGAGAATAGCAGCACCTCTAACAACATTATTGAAGAAAGATGCATTTTCATGGACTCCTGAAGCAATTAAGGCCTTTGAACATCTTAAAGAGGCAATGTGCCTAGCACCGGTCTTAGCTACGCTAGACTTCACAAAAACCTTTATTGTGGAATGTGATGCCTCAGGAAATGGAATTGGTGCAGTTTTAATGCAGGAAGGAAGACCCATTGCTTTTGAAAGTCGTCCAATCAAAGGAAAGTATTTACGGAAACCTATTTATGAGAAGGAAATGTTAGCAATACTGCATGCACTAAAGAAATGGAGAACTTACCTAATGGGAAGACACTTCAAGGTAAAAACTGATCATGATAGTCTTAAACACTTTTTGGAACAAAGACTATCTTCAGAAGAGCAGAAAAAATGGGTCACAAAGATTTTGGATTATGACTTTGAAATAATATACAAAAAAGGGAAGCTAAATGTTGTTGCAGATGCACTCTCAAGAAACAATGAAGAGGTGGAAGCATTGCTTTGTGCAATTTCTATTATCCAACCAGATTGGATAACCGAAGCAAGAGATGAATGGAATAAGGACGAAGACGTGTGGACACTCATTCAAAAGTTGCAACAAGATCCTAGTACATGTGATACATTTAGTTGGAAAAATTATTCCTTATGGTACAAAGATCGCTTATATCTTTGTAAGAATTCCCAACTAGAACAAAAGATTCTTTTGGAATTGCACACTTCTCCTTTAGGAGGACACTCAGGATTTTTAAAAACTTACCACAGGGTGAAGAAAGAATTTTTTTGGGATGGACTTAAATCTGATATTCAAAAGTTTGTGGCGGAATGTTTGGTTTGCCAGCAGAATAAAGTTGAGACAATTAAGACCTCGGGTCTTCTACATCCTTTATCTATTCCAAGTCAACTTTGGGAGGAGATTTCAATGGATTTTATCATAGGTTTACCTAAGTCCGAAGGAAAGAGTGTCATCATGGTGGTTGTTGATAGACTTACCAAATATGCACACTTTTGTGCATTATCTCGTCCATTTAAAGCAAGTACAGTTGCTACTACATTTATGGACACAGTTCAAAAGGTACATGGAAACCCAAGGGTTATTGTGAGTGACAGAGATCCCATTTTTACTGGAAATTTTTGGACGGAGTTATTTTCTTGTTTGGGTACTCAATTAGCTCATAGATCATCTTATCATCCTCAATCCGATGGTCAATGAGATAGTAAATAAATGTTTGGAAGGATATATTCGTTGTTTTGTATACGATAAACAAACACAATGGGTCAAGTGGTTACCTCTAGCTAAATGGTGGTATAACACTTCCTTCCATGCTAACGAGAAAAAATGACCCCATTTATGGCACTTTATGGATATCATCCTTGCGTAGTGGAAGATCACATCGTTGGAGAACATGAAGTTATCCAGCCTACGTTGGGTCTATTATTACTAGTATAGTTCCTTAGTGTTATTAGTGTAACCCCCTTATTGTTATTATTGTACCCTTTTAACCCCCATTTTGTTATTATTGTGCCCTTACATTATTATTGTTAGGTCGGCTAGGATTACATTGTGGCCCCATGGACTCCTATATATAAAAAGGAGGTTTTGTCAGTATCATCCAAGAATTGTTCATTTATGTAATGTATTGGAGGTTTCCCCCTTGAATTGGCTTATTTCTAAGGCATTGATATCTCTTTTCTTCTATTTTGGAGCTGGTTACACAACATTTGTTATCGAGCTTTGGATTCTAGGGTTTTGCTGCTCCAAACAGGTCATCGTGGCATTTTCGCTATAACGTTTTTTCTACGAAGTTTCAGAAGTTGAAATTTTTAGGGTGCGAAGCCAAAATCCTGAGGAAGATCGTCTAAAAATTTCAGAGCTTGGTTCGCAATATTTTCAGATATATGATCTGTGGAAGTTAGGTATTTTTTCAGGCTCCTAAACAGGTCATCGTGGCATTTGCGCTATAACTTTTTTTCTACGAAGGTTCGGAATCTGAAATTTTTAGGGTGTGAAGCTGAAATCCTGAGGAAACTCGTCACAAAATTTCAGAGCTTGGTTCGCAATATTTTTGGAGATATGATTTGTGGAAGGTAGTGCTTTTTCAGGCTCCTGAATTTCATCTCAAAGAGGTGATCGTGGGAAAAGTTCAATAACTCTCTCTCTGAGCATCGGATTGGAGTACTGTCAAAATTGGTCGCAAGTAAATTGTTGTGGTTCTTGGCTATCAATTTGAGCTGAAACAAACAAGTGACATGTGGCAAGTCATTGAAGTTCATCGCTCTCTTGAACCGGTCCATAATTAGGTCATTGTGGGAGATTGGACATAACTTTGTCTTGGAGAAGTCAAAATCAAGTCGGTCTACTGACATTCAAAAAGATAATTCGAGAGGCTACGTTATTGCTTAATTTCATATATTTAAGAACGCAAATACGAGATAATCAATTTCAATATCGAGCTCCTCAAAAGCAAGAAAAATGTGTGTATTGTTTTTAAATTGCATAAGTCTTCTTTGAAGAATCAATTTGAATTGATTCCAAGGGAATATTGTAGAATATATAGTAGTATTGGGTTCTAAAAGATGCCTCTTAAAAATAATTCAACACCCATTAAGCCTTCAGAAGGCTCTACTATGACTCATGAAGATGAAGAATTGCAACATGATCTATCAAAATTACAAGAGCAAGTGCACCAAATTTCGCTCTCGCAAAGAGCAGCAAAAAATGAAATGGAAGTTTTGAAGAAAGGTGTGGAAGCAAATATGGATGGTGTGAAGAATAATATGTATGGTTTGAAGAAAGGCGTGGAATCTAAGATAGATGGCATGGAAGCTGGCATGGAATCTAAGATGGATGACATGGAAGCTAAAATGGAAAACATGAAGAATGATCTAAAAGTAGACATAGAAGGTTTGACAAAGTTGATACAAGAAATGTTTTCTAATGGTGAAAAGATAGTAGAGGAAACTCATGAGGAGAACAAAATAATGTTAATCATGATTTCATAAACTCTAATGTTGGTGGGAAGAACCACCATATTCCAAAAATGGATATGAGGAAGTTTGATGGAAAGGATCCTGTAACATGGATACTACAGATGGAGCAATATTTTGATCTCCATAATGTACAAAACACACAAAAGGTACGCATTGCAACTTTACATTTAGAACAAAATACATTTGTATGGTATCGATGGCTTTGCTCCCGTAAAAAAATTGTCACTTGGTCAATTTTTACAGAGGAAATGATAGCACATTATGAGGATACAAAGAACAACACCTTCTTTAGCCAATTGATAAATCTCAAACAAAAGGGTTTAATGGGGGAGCACATTGAGAAATTCAAAAAATTGAATATAAGGGTAACTGATATTCCAGAGGAACACAGGATTGATCTCTTCATAGGCACTTTAAAAGATAACATCCAACATGAAGTTCGCGTTTTGGAACCTGATTCATTGGAGAAGGCATTCAGGTTGGCAAGAAAAATTGAATGTAAAATTATGGCGACAAGGAAGCCTACCACTCACTTCTATAAAGAGGGAAGTGTTGCTACTCCTAGATTTCCACAACCTACAAAGTTGACACCACAAAAATTGGAAGAAAAAAGAGCAAAAGGGCTTTGCTACAGTTGTGATAGAAAATACACTAAAGGTCATAAGTGTGCTGAGAAGAAATTATTTTACATAGATTGTGAAGAGGAAGAAGAAAATGAACAAGAGGAGGATATACACCAGGAACCAGCCCTAGAAGAGGAAGAAATGAATCCGACCATATCGTGTAATGCACTGGCAGGAATTACCACTCCTCAAACTCTCAAGATAGAAGGACAAATCAAGAAGAAAAAGGTAATAGTGTTGATTGATTCAGCTAGCACCCATAATTTTATTCATTGTAAGGTAGCCAAGGAATTAAATTGTTTCCTATACCCAGCACCAGAATGTCAAGTGATGGTTGCATATGGAGGAACTATAAATTTCTCTAGAAAATGCCATAATATCAATCTAACCATGGGGGAATATGTATTGACTATTCCAATGCTTTCCATTCCTATGGGAGGTGCTGATGTTGTACTAGGAGTACAATGGTTACAATCTTTGGGGACGATAGCTTTTAATTTTCAAGAACTTTTCTTGAAATTTTTTTCAGAAGGAAAGGAAGTCGAATTACGGGGTATTATAGGGAATCCGGGAAAGATAATAGGCTCTAATGTCATGACAAAGCTTCTAAAGAAAGAACAATGAGGTGTCATTGCACAATTATGCTCACTAGAAGTTCCAACATCAAAATCATCTATTTCTGCAGATCTCCAACAAGTCTTGGACAATCATTCCAAGGTGTTTGAAACTCCCAAAGGACTCCCACCTATTCGTGATCATGATCATGCTATTCATTTGATTCCACGAAGTGTTCCTCCAAACATCAGGCCTTATAGATATCCTTACTTCCAAAAGAGCGAAATTGAACGTATGATTGCAGAAATGTTAGAAGCGGGTATAATTCAACCTAGTCAAAGTTCTTTCTCTGCTCCTGTAGTATTGGTACACAAGAAGGATGGATCATGGCGAATGTGTCCGGATTATAGGGAGCTCGATAAGCTCACCATTAAAGACAAATTTCCCATTCCTGTGATTGATGAATTATTGGATGAATTACATGGAGCAATTTATTTTACCAAGTTGGATCTTCGTTCGGGATATCATCAAATTAGAATGAAGACTGAAGATATTCCAAAAACAGCATTTCGAACTCATGAGGGTCATTATGAATTTTTGGTCATGCCTTTTGGCCTTACCAATGCACCTTCTACATTTCAAGGGTTGATGAATTCCATTTTAAAACCCTTCCTTAGAAAATTTGTGCTGGTATTTTTTTGATGATATTCTAATCTATAGTAGGTCTTGGAAGGATCATGTTGAACATGTTGACAGGGTGCTCAAACTATTGCAGGAGAAACAATTATATGCAAAAATATCCAAATGTTTCTTTGGAGTACAAGAGGTGGAATATCTGGGTCATATTTTATCTCACGAGGGTGTTAAAGTAGGCCCTAAAAAAATTAAATCCATTAAGGAATGGAAAGTCCCCACAACCATAAAGCAGTTGCGATGATTTCTCGGGTTAACATGGTATTATCATAAGTTTGTTAAGAATTATGGGAGAATAGCAGCACCTCTAACAACATTATTGAAGAAAGATGAATTTTCATGGACTCTTGAAGCAACTAAGGCCTTTGAACATCTTAAAGAGACAATGTGCCTAGCACCGGTCTTAGCTACGCCAGACTTCATAAAAACCTTTATTGTGGAATGTGATGCCTCAGAAAATGGAATTGGTGTTGTTTTAATGCAAGAAGGAAGACCCATTGCTTTTGAAAGTCTTCCAATCAAAGGAAAGTATTTACAGAAACCCATTTATGACAAGGAAATGTTAGCAATACTGCATGCACTAAAGAAATGGAGAACTTACCTAATGGGAAGACACTTCAAGGTAAAAACTGATCATGATAGTCTTAAACACTTTTTGGAACAAAAACTATCTTCAGAAGAGCAGCAAAAATGGGTCACAAAGATGTTGGGTTATGACTTTGAAATAATATACAAAAAAGGAAAGCTTAATGTTGTTGCAGATGCACTCTCAAGAAAGAATGAAGAGGTGGAAGCATTGCTTTGTGCCATTTCTATTATCCAGCCAGATTGGATAACCAAAGCAAGAGATGAATGGAAGAAGGACAAAGATGTATGGACACTCATTCAAAAGTTGCGGCAAGATCCTAGTACATCTGATACATTTAGTTGGAAAAATGATTCCTTATGGTACAAAGATCGCTTATATCTTTGTAAGAATTCCCAACTAAAACAAAAGATTCTTTCGGAATTGCACACTTCTCCTTTAGGAGGACACTCAGGATTTTTAAAAACTTACCACAGGGTGAAGAAAGAATTTTTTTGGGATGGCCTTAAATCTGATATTCAAAAGTTTGTGGCGGAATGTTTGGTTTGCCAGCGGAATAAAGTTGAGACAATTAAGACACCGGGACTTCTACAACCTTTATCCATTCCAAGTCAACGTTGGGAGGAGATTTCAATGGATTTTATCACAGGTTTACCTAAGTCCGAAGGAAAGAGTGTCATCATGGTGGTAGTTGATAGGCTTGCCAAGTATGCACACTTTTGTGCATTATCTCATCCATTTAAAGCAAGTACAGTTGCTACTACATTTATGGACAGAATTCAAAAGCTACATGGAAGCCCAAGGGTTAGTGTGAGCGACAGAGATCCCATTTTTACTGGAAATTTTTGGACGGAGTTATTTTCTTGTTTGGGTACTCAATTAGCTCATAGCT
>JAXQQM020079855.1:0-163952 GCA_034641835.2 Pinus albicaulis
TGGTAGTTTTAGCTGCTTTCTGAGTGCAACTATATCATCCTCTTTTTTCTTTATCAATGCCTCAATACCTTTAATGTCTTTGGGATTGTGACCCAAACCAATGATTATCTCTTCTAAAGACTTTATTCTATTATCTTTGGCCTGTGAGGAGGCCTTCTCAATTTTCAATTGTGCAGTAGTGTTATTCAAAGAATCCTGTAGCGTTATAGCTGCCATGGCCTTGTTGGTGAGAGTAGAATAGACCATTTCCCCAGTTTGTCTGTGTAGTTCTATCTGATCCAGGGGATGGATATCCTTTGCTAAAACTTCAAAATTTGTTCTGATGTAATCTGCTGCTGAAGTTGGCTTTGGCACCTTTGCTTTGAAGTGGCTCATCAGCATTTTACCTTGTGAAAGGTCAAACGCTGACATTAGCCTTTCTTGATTATAGGGAGCCATCTTCATATATTGATCATATACCTTCATTTTCAATGGATCATTCTTTGTTTTAATATTAATGAAGGTTCTTTTAATATCTCCAGTGTCTGTCTTTGGCGGTCTGAAAGAAGATACTTCAGTGCTTAATTGCTTTTGTGAAGCTTTTCCTTTCTGGCTTATGTTTGTTTCACTTGCTGTGCCAGTTTGCTGACTATCTTCCCTTCCATCATCAAATACTTCATCTATAATTTCTGCATCTGGAGGTGGATCAGATTTGTGTTTTTTAGTCTGATGTACCTGTGAGGCCCCTTTTGGAGGTGTGGTATCTGGAGCCTGTCTCTTCTTCCCTATTTCCACATTTAATGGAGTTTGCAACTCTGGAACTTGTGAATGTTGTGATGGTGTGGGAGAAGCCTGTGATTGTTCCGGTGCTTTGGAAGTCTGTGGTTTTTCCGTCATGACCAAAGTTTCAATAACCTGGATTACAGGTTCCTTTCCTTTACCCTTGGGTTCTGTTGCAACTGATGGATGGCTTTCCTGTAATGCTTGCTGTAGAGTGGCTACTGAAGATGTGCCAATGTAGGGTACCTGCATTTGACCACACGTTTCTAGGTCAAAGTTCTTCTCAACATCTTTCATAATTTTATTCATTTTGTCTGCTTCACTTTCTTCCTCAACAAGTGTTCCTTCAACCCATTCATCTTGATTTGCATACTGTTCTAGATCAGGGATCTTGTGGTGTATATAAGGAGATGATTTATTCTTTAATCTCTTTTCACAAATAAAACCAAAGGGATCATAAGGAACCCAACGGAAAGATGTCTGGAACTTTTTCTCTAATAGATTTTCTGCTTCTCTCTCAGCTTCCCTAGAATTGCAGATGAAAGGACCTAATTGGCTTTTGATCCTTAACTGAGCTTTCTTCTTTACATTACAAAAATGGATCACATCTGAATTGTTCATTTTTCTGAAGTATTTTAAGGCAAAAATCCTCATTGGTACATATCTGGGTAACTTGAATGGATGTAATTCACATCCATAAATCCTGATGACTGTATGGTTTTGATACAAATACCAATCCCCAACCTTATAACTCTTTGACAGTTGCAAGGTCTTTCTAATTTCATTGCTGAGTCTTGGGGGAGGAATTCCTGTTAACAAAGTTGTTGCAGGATATACAAACTGATCAATGAATTCTGAGTTGGAGTAGGGAGAATCAGAGGAAAAATGAATGATGGGAGACCAAAATATGACTGACCTGGGATTTCCCTTGGCATCAAGTTTTTGGACAGGGAAAGGGAACCTTTCTGACTGATAATAGATCATAAGATGATAGATAACGGAGGAGTACTTAAAAACTTTTTCAGTACCTAGCCTTATGAATTGATCATGGATCTTGTTGGCTATGAAGGAAGCAAAGTCATATTTAATCTCAGGAGGTTGCCCAGGAGTAAAAATGGATAGTAAAGCCAAGGTTATCTCATCCACATATTCACTGGTGTTGAATCCTAAGACAAAAGATATTATATTTACAATGAGCCTTCCCAATGTATTGAAATAGTAAAAACCATAGGGGGGAGACCCTTTTGGCTGATGCTCAGGTAACATGAAATGCTGGCACATGGATTTTAGCTTTTCTGGGGTTAATTGCCTGGTTTTCTCAATTAATCCTTCCATGGACAATGGTGCTAATTCTTGGTTTGTTTCAAAGTGTAACATGGCATTGATAGCTTGGGGAGTGATGGGAAATAGAACACTTTGATCAGGAGCTAATACAACCCTCTGTGTGGGATCATAGTTTGAATGACAGTAGTGAATGATTTCTGGGAAAATAAGGACTGAAGGAATGAGATACCTTGGGAGATTGGATTCCCACAACCCTATAAGATCTTTCCCCTTTGAGTATTCGTCTCTGCAGCGACAATAGCTCAATAGGGGACTTTCATCAAAATGCAGGTCTTTAATTTGGAAATCTTCATCTATCAGAGGTAAATAGTCTAATTCACGGTGAGGAGCATTCAATGGGGCGATATTCAGAGCTGTCGGGACCTCCATTTTGGTTCTTGTGGATTCAAAATGGAGGTTTTTGTTTTTCCTTACAGACCGGACGGGATTTCTGAAATGGAGGAAATTGGCTCAATTTGGTGGTTCAGGGAGCAACTATACAGTTTTAAAACTTCTGGAAAAGGCTCGGTGATGATTTTTAATCACTATTTCAGCGAAAAACAAAGAACACTAAGTTTTATTTGCAGTCGGGGCGGAAAGTGATAAATACCTGCTTTTAGACGGAAACCGGTTCTTTAACAGGTAACAGGCAATGGCGGGACTGTTCTTCAACACGGGCGCAGCGGAATCTTGGAGTAAATTGGTCAATTGTAGTGGAAATTTGAAAATCGCAGCGGGAGCTCTGTCGTTTTCAGAATAACGAAAATAACAGGAAAAACATGAAAAAAAGGTTTTATTTACAAATCAAAAGGGTTTTTATTTTTTCGAGGTGTGACGTCATTGACGTACGGGGTGACGTATGCAAGGTCGGGTGGTAAGCGGTAAGCGGTAAGTCCCCGCACCGCTTTTGGTCGAGGGTGGTATATATCGGAATGGCAGCGATTCCACAGGATGATCGCCACGTGGATGGTTGACTATTCAAAAACCACCCATCCCCCGCTGGTTAAAATGCTGACAAGGGATGGGCAGCGGGGTGAACACTGGTCGTTGATCTATGAAGGGGTGATCCGACGGCTGAAGAGATGGGGGAACATGCGGAGGGTTCAGGTGTGGGCCCGTTGGGCTTTAAAACAGTTTAACGTGTAATTTAATCACCCCGGGAGATTTTTAATAGGCGGAAAAGGTTATTAATTAGTCCTGATGACTAATTAATCCCGTGTGCACAATGAAAGGGGTTGCGGCGGGGGTTCGGTTAAATGGAATGCCAGGTGGACAGTCCACGGTGGCGCAAGACTTCTCCGAAGTTTTATTCATATTTTTGCGTTTTAAACACACATATTGCATGTTTAAGGTTTTTATGTATATATTTTTTATTTATATGGTAAATTAATTAATATAACTAATTCACCATAGGGGCGGGATTATAACATATTGATAATTTTAACCAAAGGGCATATAATGGGTTTTTATTTTAAATGTGCAAGAACATAAAATACTTTGGTTAAACTTTATAATAGGGGGGTTTTTGGGTTATTTATAAAAAGGGATTTATATACTTAGGATTGGGTATTTGACTAGGGATTTAGTAAATAAAGTTAAACATTAATATGACAAAGAGATAGGGAAACTCAAAACATTTTTGCACATCCAAGAAAGTGAAAACTTTTGAAGTAAATTGCAATATCTGATCTCCAACACTTAAACTTAGAATAGCAAGTTATCTTGAGGGATTTTTATGGAATTTTGCATGAGTTTCCTAAGCAAAATAGGATTTTACTTAGGATAAGGTTAAAGATGGATGATTATAATGATGGATCATCTCAAGTACTTAGGTCTTTTTGATCATTAGGCCGAGGGTCCGGTCCCTCCAGAAGTCAAGGAAATGCCTTGAGCCCCTTTGATCTCCAAATACCTTAGTACTTTGGGGAAAATTAGTAAAACTTTTGAGGGGAAAGTGATGAGGGAAGTTAATGAGTTTGACTTTGCTTGCTGTGTTTTTCCAGTGTATTTCCTGCTTTAGTACTTGTGATGAAGTAAAGGATCAAAAACATGTAGCAGCATCATTCATCAGATAACACTTTGCAGCACCATCTACCTACCCTATCTACTTAACACTACCATTTTCTCTTTTTTATTAGGGTGCATTTAGACTTGCAAACCCTGATCAATCTTTTCTTTTTACATGATGAATCTATCTATTTCTACCCTTATTACATCCAAGGGCTCAGATTAAACTGTTGAGCACCTTTTATTTACTTTACCTATCTACTTATCTGCCAAGATTAAACTGTTTGGCTAGATATTTATTCTCTAATCTACAACATGAAATTGAAATATGACTAAGCCAAGTTTAAACAGTTTGACTTATTCATGAATTGTGGCAAAGGTTTGACAAGCTGCACACAATTGCCTTATTACAAAAAATAAAATAGTAGTGGCATTTGGATTTGCACACTTTCCTTGGTCTATTTTTCTTGGGGTTCATTTCTTTCTCTTTTTTGACCACTTTTATTTTTCTTACCCTTTGATCTTTCTTTTAGGGTATACCCTCTTTACATTTTTTTTTAATTTTTTTGATTTTTTGGTTTTTCAAGAATATGGAACACCTTTGCTCAAGAAAGAAGGTTTGAACATATTCCATGGTTTAATCAAGAAAATCATGAAAGATGAAACCTATTGATATAGGAGGCTAACACTGGCTCCACTTGGGGATGGCTTTTCCTTGTGAAAAGTCAAGAACAGCAGGTCAGATGCCTCAAAGTGTATTCAAACTGGAAATATGAAGTCTTCCTCCTTCTGGTAGCTTTATTTTACATATGATAGTGAAACTTTTGGAAATTAGGGCCTTCACTTCGGGCTTCAATCCCAAGAAGTCACCATCCAATCCAAACTGCATTAGAAAAAGGATATATTATGTACAAGTTAGAAAAATCGAACATTCTAGTAAATGGGATCAAAATAATGCTTGAGCATTCGACCATTGACTGGTCCCTCTTCAACTTCTGAATTATCCAACTCCTTCAAAAAGTAAGTATTGTTTCCCTGCAAGGCATGAATGATATAAGGCCCTTTCCACAAGAAATCAAACTTTCCATGTTTCCCTTTTTCTTCTCTTCCAGAATCCCATCTCAGGACTTTATCACCTAGTTGAAAATCTTCTGATTTAGTCCTCTTATCAAACATTTTCTTTAGCTTTTCCTGCAAGACTTGTGATCTTTGATATACCTCTTCCCTGGTTTGTTGCAGGTGGATTGTTTGATTAATTCTCCTTTGAATGTCATTTGGCTCCACTTGAGCCTCCTGAAGTAATTTCATAACAGGGATTCCTAAAGATGATGGGAATCTTGCTTCTAGACCATAAACTAACTCATATGGACTAGTCCCAATAGATTTCTTAGTTGTAATTCTGTCTGCCCACAATGCATTGGTCAGTTTCTTGTGCCAGTTCTTTTTATTTTCCTCCAACAACTTTTTGATAATATTGATAAGGCTTTTATTAGAAGATTCTGCTAGTCCATTACCCTGGGGGTAATAGGCTGTTGAATGGCCTAGAGTAATATGATATTTATGGCAGAAACTAATCATTTTCTTTGATTTGAATGCAGCAGCATTATCTGTTATAATCTTTTCCGGACAGCCAAATCTTGAGAGTATGTTTGTTTCTAAAAACCCTATGATCACAGAATCATTAGACTGTCTACATGGGATGGCTTCAATCCATTTAGTGAAATAGTCTGTAGCAGCTAAAATCCATCTATGTTGCCCTGAAGAAGGGGGATGAATTTCTCCAATAAAATCTAACCCCCATTGTTGAAAAGGTCTTTCTGTGGAAATTGGTTTTAAAGGCAGAGGTAACAACTTTCTTTTACCCTCAAATATCTGACATTTATGACAAGTTGTTACAAATTTCTTAACATCAGAGAATAAAGTTGGCCAGTAAAAGCGAGCCCTTAAGATCTTGTCTACAGTAGATTTCCAGTAGAGATGTCCTCCACAATCCCCTGCATGAAATTCATTAAGCACTTTATCACCTTCATCTTTTAAGAGGCAATTCAACAAGATTCCTTCATGATTTTTCCAAAATAGAGTGTTATCTAAAATACAATATTTCAAAGATGTCATTTTTAAAAATCTTCTTTTGGTTCTGGACAACCCTGGAGGAGCCTGCAGGTTTAATAAAACATGAATTATATCAGTGTACCAGGGTGAATCTAAGAAAGCTTGACTGATTTGAGGAGTCGCCATCTCCTGCTCGTTATCCAGTTCATTGAGGTCTAAGGCTTGGCAATTGGTTTCTGTCATAAGTTGTGCTAAACCTTGGCCCTTTATAAGTTTTGTTGGCTTGATCTCAATATCATATTCCAAAATGGTAGCTATCCACTTACCTCGTTTACCTTCTATGCCATCTTGAGTCAAAATATCTTTAACTATTGCATTAGGCACATATGCTATCACATGAGAATATAATATGTAAACTCTGAAATCTTTGATTGCTTTTACCAATGAAAAAGCCTGTTTTTCCATAATATTGTATTTTAGAGATGCATCTCTCAGTGCTTTACTAAAAAATGCTATTGGCTTTTCACACCCTTGGTCATCTTTTTGAAGTAAAACAGCTGCAACAGTATGTTCAGAAGCAAATGAAAAAATGATAAAGTCTCTATCAAATTTAGGACTGGTCAGAACTGGTGTCTTTGTCAAAGCCATTTTAATTTCCTCGAATGATTGTTTAGCTTCTACAGTCCAGTCAATGCTTGAATATTTTCTCAACATGTTAGTTAGTAATCTAAGTAACTCTACTAGACTAGAAATAAATCTTCTCAAGAAGTTGATTTTTCCTATAAATGCTTGCAATTCTTTTATGTTTCTTGGGTGGGGTATTTGCAAAATTGCTTGAATTCTTTCTGGATCAATCCTAATGCCATCTTTAGAAATGATATGCCCTAAGAGCTTTCCTTCTTCCAAACCAAACAATGACTTCTTAGGGTTTAAATAAATTCCATATTTTCTGCACTTTATAAATACTTGTCTTAAGTGATCTAAATGTTCCTGATCTGTTTTAGAAAAAACAGTCAAATCATCTAGGTAAATTACCAGAAAATCATGTATCTCTTTAGCAAAAGCAATATCCATTGCTCTTTGAAATGTAGCTCCTGCATTCTTGAGCCCAAATGGCATTTTGACATATTTAAATGTACCCCATGGTGTGGTAAATGTTGTTTTATCCTGATCATCAGGATGAACCAGAATCTGGTTGTACCCTGAAAATCCATCCAGTAGTGATATTCTCGAAGATCCTACAACCCTTTGCAGAATGTGGTCCATCTTCGGCAGAGGATAGTTGTCTTTTAAAGAAAAAATTTTCAAATTTCTTAAGTCGACACACAATCTAATTTCTCCTGTCTTCTTTCTTGTTGGTACCAGGTTAGAAACACATTCTGAGAATCGGATAGGAGCTATAATCCCTGCTTCAAACATCCTTTTGATTTCCTTTTCAATTGAGGGTAATAAAACAGGATTTATTCTCCTAAGCTTTTGTTTAAAAGGTTTCTGGTCTGGTTTTAAAGGTATAGTGTGTTGAATGATGGATGTATCATAAGATTTGAGGTCTTCATAACTCCAGGCAAAAACATCTTGGAATTCTTTTAATAATTCAACATATTTAACCTTCTGATCTTTTGGAAGAGATTTGGACAACTTGACCATTTTGGGATTTTCTGGGGTTCCTAAGTTGCATTCTTCCATATCAGCCTTTACAAGTTCCATTTTAGGTTTAAATGGAATATCATTCGAGTCAAACAGATCGTCCAAAGGAGTTAATCCTTTGGGCAAATGGTTATCTTTTAAATGGATGATTTCTGTCTCATCTTCTATGATTTCATCAGATTCCATTTGTTTCAAATTTTGCATGTATTTTTCAGTGAATGTGGTAGGATGCAGCATATGAATTGCATTTTCTCTTGAAATTTCTATTTTTTGTTCTTTTTCTTGATCAAATTCATCAATGGTTATGTCTTCATCTATATTACAGTTAGAAAACTCATTCTGAAGTGTCAAAAAATTATTGATTTGATTGTTATTCACAAATACTTGCCAATTCAAAAGATTGTCTGGTATTGCAGGCCTGTGCCTAATCTCAGCTGAAAACTGATGATTAGGATCAAAAGGAAACTTGCATGTACTAGCAAACATTGCTAAATTGTGAGCATGCAAGTTTTGTTTCCTGGGAATCTTGGCAAGTTGGGCTTGTAAAAATGTGTTGAGAATCTCTACAACTGTCTCTCGGTATTGTTTCAGTCTCATGTCTTTTGTTGCACATTCTCCTTTAATCTGTTGGATGATTAGTTCGGAGTCACCTATGATTGATACCCTAATACCCCCTAACTTCTTGACATGTTTAAGTCCTAATAAAAGAGCTTCATACTCTGCCATGTTGTTAGTGCATTTGAAATTCAACCTATAAGCATGACCCTCTGCATGATTATTCTCAACATTATGTAACCAAATCCCAGCTCCTGCCCCTAGTCTGTTTACTGAGCCATCAAACTCTAAATGCCATAGAATTTCATGTTCATAATCTTCATCAACTGTTTTAAAGTGTTTCTTGACAGGAGCTAGTTGTTTAGTTTTTTCAGGTATTTCTTGATCATCTGTTGTTTCTTTGTTTTCAGAGATTTCTTCAATTTTAACAGTGGTTTTGTTTATGATTTCCAATTCTGGAGCTTCTATTTCAGTAGGAAGATCTAACTCAGCATTGTATAAAATAAAAGAATCCATATCAGAATGTACAGAATAAACAGGGAAGTTTTCAGGCTTCTCATGGCTACTCACTAAGTACTTCATCAAAGTTTCTCTATGTAATCTTTTCGGCTGACCAAATACTGAAATAGTTGCATATGACATGTCTAGTTGAATAGATCCTCCAAGTTTAGCACCCCAAGATCTAGACAATAACATACCATATTTAGGTGGAATATCTGCCACCACTATGTCCATTAAAACAGACTTAGCAGGGTATTGGACCAAAGTGACACACAGATCTTTAATCAAACCTAAACATTTTACCTGACTGGAATCGAATGAAAACAAATCTTTGTAAGGCCTGGTAATATCTAGATTCAATCTTTCCATTACTGCTTTTGGCATCAAATTGTGAGATGCTCCAGAATCTAGCATTGCATTATGGAGTATATTATCATGAACATTCAGGCTTACGTAAAATGGAGGTGTTCCTCCACTTTCTGGTTTGCCATTAACCTCAGCGCCAAAAAGAAGTTTGGGTTGATCATCAAGAATGTTTACCGAATCATCCAATCCAGTAAGGTTAATGTTTAGGGACTTGGTTATCTGACTCCTATAGACATCATGTTTAGCCAATTCTGATAAAGGAACAGCTATCTTGAGTTTGCCTATTTCAGCCTCTAGATTAAAAGGTTTTTCCATTTGAGTTTTAGTGTTTTGCACAGTTGGGTTCTCTCTGTTTTTTGGGTCTTCGATATTTTTCTCTTTTTCATGAATAAAGTTTTGTTTTGAAGATGTTTCTGGACTAACTTCTACTGTGTCTTCTACATTTCCCACTGGAGGAAAAGTAGTAGATTGTTGTTTATTGATTGGTTGGTTATCAGAGACATCTTCAATTATTGGATTTGAAGAATTGGGAGTTATTCTAGACAAAATTTGTACTTGGGGATTGTTTTGTACAGGGGGAATGTTTTGTTTACCTTTGATATTCTGTTTTGTGGTTTTCTGTTTGTTATTCTCTGGCACATCAATCCTTCTACTTCTCAAATTATACTGTTTATGGACTTTATAGATTGCTGTGTCATAGCCTTCCTTGAAATCAAAAGTCTCTCCTGAATGAGTTTGGAATGTTTCAAGGATGTGGTTCTCTTGATCATCTTGGGATAGGAAGACCTCTGGTTCATTTTTGTCATCTGTTACATTGTTTATTTCTACATCTTCTGTAGGTTCTTCAGAAGTTGAGCCTTCAACAAAATTTTCTTGGAAGGGTGGCCTAATGTTCTGATCAGGAACATTCTTTCCACTATTTTGATTCAGATTCCTCCTAAAGTTCGGGTTTCTTGCAACATTCTGATTGTCAGTAGAAGACTTTCTTTCAATGGTTTCCACTCTGTCTCCTAATCTTTTCATGCCTTTAATGATTACATCCAGCTTCTTTTCAAAAGCTGAAGGTTCTTCATTCATAGGCATTCTTCTTTCTGCCCTAGCTCTGGCTCGTTTTTCTATCAGATTTGCTTCTACACTCACCACTATGCTTTGCATTTCCTCTAGTGTTTGAGGATCTCTTTCCCTAAGGGAATAAGCTATATCGGAGTCAAAACCATCTGGAAATTTAACCAACACGTTGTTGGGTGGGGGTCTTAGGTTTTGAGGAACTGCATTATATGATTCATTGAATCTTATGATGTAATCTTGTACGGTTTCGTTTGGTCTTCTTCTTAATTTTTCAAATTCTGATAGGATCTGGAGAGGATCCTTCTTTTTCTCCCATCTGTTCAAAAATGCCCTATACAAAGCTTCTAAATCAGCAATACTGTTTGGGGTAAGAGCCCTAAACCAAGTTCTAACTTCTCCAGTAAGACTCTGAACGAAAATTCTCATTCGGATATTATCAGTATCAATCTCATAAAACTCAAAATAATCAGTCATCCTTTTGGTGTGTTGTTGAGCTGTGTAAGTACCTGATCCATCGAAAGGTGTGATCTTACTCTGGTAGTCCTGAGGTAAAGCTGGAGGGTTGGCTGGTAACTGTAAAGGGGCATATCGATTAGCCCTTGGAAGATAAAGTGGGATAACAGGAGTAGATGGTCTGGCAGGAGGAGAAGATGATCTAGCAGAGGAGAAGATGGAGGAGTAGGTGCAATGTGTGTTTGAAAATTCGGGAAAACAATCGAACTTGGGCTTCAAATAATTACAAGAAATGTTTGAACTTTCTTCAAAGGTTTGCTCAGTCTGAATAGAATTATGTAATTGTCTGTCAAGATGATGTGAAACAAATCTATATTGCAAATCTTCAAAGAACAACGGGTCTGGAACTAATCTGGACAATTCGGTCTCAGAGAAATTCACAAATAAAGATGTTTCAAATTGTGCATCAAAAGGGATGTCATCAATATATATGATTTTTACAGGACAAGATGCAGATCTAGAAAGTGGTCTAGAACTTCCTGTACTCTCTTGACTTCCTCTTTCAGAAATTTCTTGACTTCCTTGTCTTCTAAGAATCCTAGGAATCAGATTTGGATTTTCAAATATTGGTGGTGGATTGGGGTCAGGGTTTGACCTAGTATGTCAAATCCTTTCTGAAGCCAATTTTCTTAGACTATGTGTTTTTGGATTTTTGATTTTAATTGAAAAAATGAATACAACTTCTACAAATTCTTCAAGAAATAATGATGTATGATTAAAATTTTCTCAAAGATCTGTTTAAACTAGAGAATCTGATTAAAAATTTTGAAACTAAAGTTCAACATTTAAGCTAAATCAGAGATAGACTGAAGCAACTTTTATTTACTTTTGCATTTGCAGAGCAAAAGCAATTTCAAAGGCTTCCTGGCTGATCTTCAAACTCTGTCTATAACTTATAAGTGAACAATATTAACAAATAAAGATGACTCAGGTCCCCAGTGGAGTCGCCACTATGTTATCACTCAGGTTTTCCTAGAAGTTGTGTAAGAGGAAAGTATACCCGAGGTAACCACAAACTAACCTTTTAGATGCAAACACCTAGCCAATCGTATCCGCAGAGGGCTCTCTTATAATTTATCTTTGTTCTTAAGGTTTTAGGCTAGTTATAGATTCAAAGTTTGTTTTGGGAAAATGGTGGAATCTACAAACTAAGGGCAAGGTTGATAGCTTTGTTTCACCTATCACATGGAGTATGGTAAATGGCTTTACCGGATTTCTATTCTAAGCACAAGATGGTATTACAGTGGCAAGATAGCTAGACAGAGAACAATCCTTAAAATTTAAAGTGGATGGATGGTCTTGAAGAGATGAAAGGCAACTAAGAATCTTTCACCATATTCAAGAGGAAGAAGAGAAATGATTACAAACAAAGAGCAATGAAGGATTCTTTGTTACAGTAATCAACAATATTGAATCAGCAAAACATGAGCAATTAAGAATTCATGCTTATAACTAATCCAGAAGAAAACATCGAGAATAATCACATTTGAAAACAGAGTACAATTAAGCAAATTCTGTTTCAATCCTTTATGTAAACTATTCAGAAACGGATATGATGATAGCATAAACTAATATAAAATTTTAGACAAAAGGTAGAAACACTTATTGAACTGTAGTCCAACACATGAATCCTGCAACAAGTCCAGTGCTTTAAATCGTCTCCAAGAAGCCACAAGTAAATTTCTCCAAAAGCTTTTATTCCGAAAATCTCAATGTTACAACAGAGTAATAGAGTCCACCCTCAATACTCTCTTTGAGGGTTTATTTATACACAAAATAATCTTTAAACGATCTCACACTATCTTAGCTAATAACCTAGGCTGACTTAAAGCATAATTTACAAACAAACAAGAGACAAAGGGTCTCGTGGATAGAATAATGGGCAACTGCCGATGTGCTGTTACTTTTTCCGTGGATGTGCTGGAGGTAAGTGCTAAAATAGTGCTCTGTGCTGTCCCTTGCGTATTTCTTTGGCTTGTTGGACACTCTTTATTCTCACGGATACTCTTTAACCTTTTCACCTGATACTCTTTCATCTGTTTTCCTGTTTTTACCATTTACTTGATAGTAAAGATAAATTCTCATCCTGAAAGAAACTTCTACAGAATCTCCAACATTTCCTGCCACCATTGATCATCTGGTATCATAGTTCTTCTGAGCTTTCTTAAAGTTTCATCCGCTTCAGTAATTTTATAAAAAGTGGGATCATTCGGAAATAGATACTTTATTTCATGTTCCAGATGAAATAAATTCCTCACTTTATCATAGATACTTTTCCCGGTTGGTCATGTTGATTCCGACGAGCTAGTAGAACAATCAGCTGTGTTTTTAGCATGAGCCTTTATTCTCTTCTCATAGGTTTCCAAGTCTAAATGTTGGATCTTCTCGTGAGCATAATTTTTGGTAACCTACCATCTGGAAGAAAGCTTGAAATTTCTCTCTGAAAATGTTGATATCAACCAAAATGTATGTACACTTCCTCTCTAAATTCTGCATAAAAGTTCTCTTAATGAAAACTCTTTTTATTTCCAAAATTGTGCCTGTCCTGTCATCAATCCCTAACCCTGCAAGCTGTTGCTTTGTCCTGGTGTTCAAAAATTGAATGAGTTGATTGGCCTGCTCAGGCCTGCCTCTTAATTCATGTCTGGTTCTGTTTATTTCCTCTTGGGCTATTTTAACCAACTCGTTTTGTTCAAAAATAGCTTGAATAGAGGGCCAAATATCCTTTATTAACTCAATGATGTTACCCCAAAGAATGTCATTTATTTTGTTTAAAGGATTCTCCAATGAAAGATCTTTTTCCAAACCCTGAACTAATTTTTCCAACCTTTTTATCTCCCTGGTGTTATCAGCAGCTGTCTTTTTAGATGTATCATATTTTTCCTCCAATTTTGCTAATTACAATTTCGTTTCTTGGAGTTCTGTGACCCTAAGTTGCAAACTCTCCATTTGTTTTATTAAGTCCTCAGAATTCAAGCCAAAAGTGTTCACTTGAGATGGCTGTATCTGTTGTCCTGCTGTTGTAGTACCTGTTGTTGATGTCTGCCTGATAGTTTCCTGTTCTTGAAATGCTTTTTCCAATGCTTTCTCTGTTTCATTTAGTCGCTCATTCATATTTAGGAGCAACTCCATCGTTTCTTCCTGTGAATTCCCTTTTATAACTTTTTGGGTCTGAGGGTGCCTCAAGGCTGGTAATTTTAGCTGTTTTCTGAGTGCCACTATATCATCCTCTTTCTTCTTTATCAATGCCTCAATACCTTTAATGTCTTTGGGATTGTGACCCAAACCAATGATTATCTCTTCTAACGACTTTATTCTATTATCTTTGGCCTGTGAGGAGGCCTTCAATTTTCAATCGTGCGTAGTGTTATTCAAATAACCTGCAGCGTTATAGCTAACATGGCCTTGTTGGTGAGAGTAGAATAGACCATTTCCCCAGTTTGTCTGTGTAGCTCTATCTGGTCCAGAGGATGGATATCTTTTGCCAAAACTTCAAAATCTGTTCTGATGTAATCAGCTGCCGAAGTGGGCTTTGGCACCTTTGTCTTGAAGTGGCTCATCAGCATCTTGCCTTGTGACAGGTCAAACACTGACATTAGCCTTTCTTGATTTTGGGGAGCCATCTTCATATACTGATCATATACCTTCATTTTCGATGGATCATTCTTTGCTTTAATATTAATGAAGGTTCTTTTAATATCCCCAGTGTCTGTCTTTGGTGGTCTGAAAGAGGATACCTCAGTACTTAATTGCTTTTGTAAAGCTTTCCCTTTTTTGGCTTATGTTTGTTTCACTTGCTGTGCCAGTTTGCTGACTATCTTCCCTTCCATCATCAAATACTTCATCTATAATTTCCACATCTGGAGGTGAATTTGGTTTCTGTTTCTTGACCTGATGTACCTGTGAGGTTTATTTTGGAGTGGTGTCTGAAACTAGCCTTTTCTTTCCTATTTCCACATTTGATGGAGTCTGTAACTCTGGAACCTGTGGATGCTGTACCTGAATGGGAGAAACCTGTGATTGTTCTGGGTGTTTTGGAACTCGTGGTTTTTCAGCCATGACCAGTTTCCACAACTCGGATTATGTGCTCTTTTCCTTACCCTTGGGTTCTCGTTGCAAATCGGCGTGGAACTGCTTTCCCGTAATGCTTGCTGTAGAGTGGCTGGGTCAAGTGTGCCAATGTAGGGTACCTGCATTTGACCACACGTTTCTAGGTCAAAGTTCTTCTCAACATCTTTCATAATTTTATTCATTTTGTCTGCTCCACTTTCTTCCTCAACAAGAGTTCCTTCAACCCATTCGTCTTGATTTGCATACTGTTCTAGATCAGGAATCTTGTGGTGTATATAAGGAGATGATTTATGTTTTAATCTCTTTTCACAAATAAAACTAAAGGGGTCATAAGGAACCCAACGGAAAGATGTCTGGAACTTTTTCTCTAATAGAATTTCTGCTTCTCTCTCAGTCTCCCTAGAATTGCAGATGAAAGGACCTAATTGGCTTTTGATCCTTAACTGAGCTTTCTTCTTTACATTACAAAAATGGATCACATCTGAATTGTTCATTTGCCTGAAGTATTCCAAGGCAAAAATCCTCATTGGTACATATCTCGGTAACTTAAATGGACGTAATTCACATCCATAAATCCTGATGACTGTATGGTTTTGATACAAACACCAATCCCCAACTTTATAACTCTTTGACAGTTGCAAGGTCTTTCTAATTTCATTACTGAGTCTTCGGGGAGGAATTCCTGTTAACAAAGTTGTTGCAGGATATACAAACTGATCAATGAATTCTGAGTAGGAGTACGGAGAATCAGAGGAAAAATGAATGATGGGGGACCAAAATATGACTGACCTGGGATTTCCCTTGGCATCCAGTTTTTGAACAGGGAAAGGAAACCTTTCTGACTGATAGTAGATCATGAGATGATAGATAACTGAGGAGTACTTAAAAACTTTTTCATTATCTAACCTTAAGAATTGATCATGGATCTTGTTGGCTATGAAGGAAGCATAATCATATTTAATCTCGAGGTTGCCCAGGAGTAAAAATGGATAGCAAAGCCAAGGTTATCTCATCCACATATTCACTGGTGTTGAATCCTAAGAAAAAAGATATAATATTTACAATGAGCCTTCCCAATATATTAAAAAAGTAAAAACCATAGGGAGGAGACTCTTTTGGCTGATGCTCAGGTAACATGAAATGCTGACACATGGATTTTATCTTTTCTGGGGTTAATTGCCTAGTTTTCTCAATCAATCCTTCTATGGACAATGGAGCTATTTCTTGGTCTGGTTCAAAGTGTAACATGGCATTGATAGCCCTGGGAGTGATGGAAACGTAACACTTGATCAGAGCTAATACGTGCCCCTCTCAGGTGGGATCATAGTTTAAATGGCAATAATGGATGATTTCTGGGAAATAAATGACCGAAGGAATAAGATACCTTGGGAGATTGGATTCCCACAACCCTATAAGATCTTGCCCCTTTGAGTATTCGTCTCTGTAGCGACAATAACTCAATAAGGGACTTTCATCGAAGTGCAGGTCTTTAATTTGGAAATCTTCATCTATCAAAGGTAAATATTCCAATTCACGGTGAGGAGCATTCAGTGGAGTGACATTCAATGCTGCCGGGGCCTCCATTTTGGTTCTTGTGGATTCAAAATGGAGGTTTTTGGTTTTCCTTACAGGCCGGGCGGGATTTCTGAAATGAAGGAAATTGGCGCAATTTGCTGGTTCAGGGAACAATTATACAGTTTTAAAACCTTTGGGGAAGACTCAGTGATGATTTTTAATCACTATTACAACGAAAAACCAAGAGAACTGAGTTTTACTTGCAGTCGGGGAGGAAAAGGATAAATACCTGTTTTTTGAAGGAGACTGATTCTTTAACAGGTAACAGGTGATGGCGGGACTGAACTTGACCACGGGCGCAGCGGAATTTTGGAGAAAATCAGTCTATTACAGTGGAAATTCAAAAATCGCAGCGGGGAGCACTGTCGTTTTCAAATAACGAAAATAACCGAAAAACACGAAAAAATGGCTTTTTTACAAGTTAAAAGGGTTTTTTATTTTTTCGAGGTGTGACGTCATCGACGTACGGGCTGACGTATGCAAAGTCGGGCGGTAAGCGGTAAGCGGTAAGCGCCCGCACCGCTTTTGGTCGAGGGTGGTTTAAATCGGAAGGGCAGCGATTCCACAGGATGATCGCCATGTGGACGGTAGACTATTCAAAAACCACCCATCCCCCGCTGGTTAAAATGCTGACAAGGGATGGGCAGCGGGGTGAACACTGGCCGTTGATATACGGAGGGGTGATCCGACGGTTGAAGCGATGGGGGAACAAGCGGAAGATTCAGGTGTGGGCCCGTCGGGCTTTAAAATGATTTAAGGTTTAATCTAATCACACCGGGAGATATTTAATATGCGGAAAGGTTATTAATTAGTCCTGATGACTAATTAATCCTGTGTGCGTAATGAAAGGGGTTGCGGCGGGGGTTTGGTTAAGTGGAATGCCACGTACGTACTTCATATCAGCATGACAATTTCCCGAAGTTTTATTCAAATTTTGTATTTAAACATACATGTGGCATGTTTAAAGTTTTCGTGCATATATTTTTATTTATATGGTAAATTAATTAATATAACTAATTCAATTTTGCGTAGGGTTATGGGATTATAACATATTGATAATTTTAACCAAAGGGCATATAATGGGTTTTTATTTTAAATGTGCAAAAGAATATAAAATACTTTGGTTAAACTTTATAATAGGGGGGTTTTTGGGGTTATTTATAAAAAGGATTTATATACTTAGGATTGGGTATTTGACTAGGGATTTAGTAAATAAAGTTAAACATTAATATGACAAAGGGATAGGGGAAACTCAAAACATTTTTGCACATCCAAGAAAGTGAAAACTTTTGAAGTAAATTGCAATATCTGATCTCCAACACTTAAACTTAGAATAGCAAGTTATCTTGAGGGATTTTTATGGAATTTTGCATGAGTTTCCTGAGTAAAATAGGATTTTACTTGGGACAAAGTTAAAGGTGAACGATTGTAATGATGAATTATCTCAAGTACTTAGGTCTTTTTGATCATTAGGCCGAGGGTCCGGTCCCTCCAGAAGTCAAGGAAATGCCTTGAGCCCCTTTGATATCCAAAAACCTTAGTACTTTGGGGGGAAATTAGTAAAACTTTTGAGGGAAATAAACATGAGGGAAGTTAATGAGTTTGACTTTTGCTTGCTGAGATTTTCCCTTGTATTTCCTGCTTTAGTACTTGTGATGAAAGTAAAGGATCAAAAACACGTAGCAGCATCATTCATCAGATAACACTTTGCAGCACCATCTACCTACCCTATCTACTTAACACTACCCTTTTCTCTTCTTTATTAGGGTGCATTTGGACTTGCAAACCCTTTTCAACCTTTTTCTTTTTTACAAGGCAAATCTATCTAATTCTACCCTTATTACATCCAAGGGCTCAGATTAAGCTGTTGAGCACCTTTTATTTATTCTACTTATCTACTTATCTGCCAAGATTAAACTGTTTGGTCAGATATTTATTCTCTAATCTACAACATGAAATTGAAATATGACTAAGCCAAGTTTAAACAGTTTGACTTATTCATGAATTGTGGCAAAGGTTTGAGAAGCTGCACACAATTGCTTTATTATAAAAAATGAAATAGTAGTGGCATTTGGATTTGCACACTTTCCTTGGTCTATTTTTTGCTTGGGGTTCATTTCTTTCTCTTTTTTTTGACCACTTTTATTTTTCTTACCCTTTGATCTTTCTTTTAGGGTATACCCTCTTTACATTTTTTTTAAATTTTTTGATTTTTTGGTTTTTCAAGAATATGGAACACCTTTGCTCAAGAAAGAAGGTTTGAACATATTCCATGGTTTAATCAAGACAATCATGAAAGATGAAACCTATTGATATAGGAGGCTAACAGGCCCTACATGGATAGGGTGCAGATATAGTTGTCCCCTCATCTGGTACCCCCTTGAGGACTATCAACATGACTATGAGTTACCCGAGTGGCACTTGAACTCAGAATTTCCAAAGATCAAACAGAGACATGTCTTTAGACTCTACAAAGAGGAGGTATACCCTGCATATTCTTTGACCCAGCTACACCTCAACCATTTATTTGCACGACCTGCAAAAAGGTAAGCAGGGGAGTATGTTGGGCCAAGAAGAAGGTACGTTCCACCCCATGTTTACCATGATTTTTCATGTACTTTTATGTATTTTCCCATTCATCTTAGTAACAAAGTAAATAAAATAATGTAAAGCCATGATAGAGTGAACTAATGATAAAAGGAGTGTTTAATAATGTAAGAACTCACTTGTCACTATATTTATTAACAGGGAAGAAAAGTAGCCAAATTGATGATGACCAAAAGAAAGCTGACAAGGTAGACAAACGAAATCATAGTGGCTCCTACGAATCAGCGGAAGATGGAAAGATACGACCACGCTTGAAATATTCAATCGACAGCCATGAAGCAGAAGGGTCCCATAATGAGAAAGACCCATTAATACTGTTGAATTTTCCTTTAAGCTATGAAAGGCTGAAGAGGGAACAAGAAAAACAATTCCTGTAATTTAATATTTCTGTAATAAATGTACTCGGACAGAATCGTCAAGTTTTGTACTAATGTATTGCTCGGTGAATTAACGAATAATTTGGCATTTTTGGAATAGAAAACTTCTAAGTATTCTTTAGTAGTAGGCTTCTAGTGGCTTTAGGCCCAACCCCGGGGGTTCTTATGCTACCTATGTGCTTTACGTTTATTTACAGAATCAAGACTATCCATTGTATCATAATATATCGTTTGAATTGGTTAATTGCGAGCAATAAATGTTATATATTCCTTTTTACTAAACTAGTTTACCATTCATGTTCTTTTATCTAAATTCAATGCTTTTACAATTGTTAGTTTAGTTCCAACAATTGATTGTTGTTCAATTCTGCATATAGTTGACGTTGATATTTTCATCATCATTATGAGTATTTAGTCGATGTTTAATTCAGAAGGATGTTATTAGTTGATTAAAAGATAATTCCATTGCAAAATCTATAATAATTGATTGTTGTTCAATTCCTCAGAGCGTGTTGTCAATTGCATTTTATTTTTTTTCAATCTTAAATAGTTATTTCTCTATAGGCTTAGAGCAGAGTTAGCTCCCTTGAAGAATCAAAAGCATTTCATAATTCACTTCCAAGTTGATTTGATTGAACTTCGATAATTAGGCAATCTTTCTTGTGAAAATTTAGAGTAGTTGTTCTCTGATGTCACTTGCATACACTGTGCTTACACTCTCGAAATAACAAGACTTGCCCTGGGCTGATAGTTAATGAAAAGCATTAAGGTTACTTGTAAAAAGTCACCTTTATGACCCAATAGGTGTGTTAAAAAGGTTATCACAAGGTTCTGTTGGCATAATTAAACTCCAAAGTCTGAATCCAAATAATTCCCATGGCACATTGATATTACAAAGGTTCTGAATATTTTAAAGTGCGGAGGATTATAAATCGGATGGCACATTACAAAGGTTCATATCAATGTTTGGGTTCACATATAAAATTCGTTTCAAAACAATGTAACGGGGGTCGAGGTTAGGTTTGGAACCCGTGACCTCACCCCCAACACTCAGCGCCTTTACCATTGGGCCATGGGTCGGTTCATTGAAAAAAATTGATCCTATTTATATTTAAACTCCATTCGATTTCCAATGCCGGGTTCGGAGGAGGCTAGCCCTACGGGCAAGCCCCCTCCCATATGATATAATTCTAGAACTATGGCAAGCATCTAAACAAAATATGGTGTATTAACCATAATCATGTTTATCAACCACTAATCCAAACATAAGTCGTGCTTATCCACTAATCTAATCCAACGGTTAAGTTTGGATAACACGTATTTAATGACGCGCTTATCAAACTAAGCCATCATTAACTGTGTGTTAATCGATAGTTAATATGGCACTCTTTCTGGCGGAGATGCCTTCTTAGGAAGATTTACTAAATCTAGCAGGGTTAGTTGGATATTTTCCAGATTTGGAGGAGAAATTGGGGGAAAGTTTGTTTTTTCCATAAATCAATCAATTTTCAACCAAATTGAGCTCATAAATTTGTCATTCTTGGCTAATTGGCATGTTTTGAACACATTGGAACAGGTTGTAGAGGCAGAGTAGCTACAACCTAGCTTAGGGCCACCAGGAGCGAAGGCCATGCCTAGAGCATCCAGTAACCAAATTGAGTAAATAAATAGTCATGTTTGATAGATTTCGACATTTTGAACTCATTGGAATAGGTTACAAGGGAATTTGAAGCATGTAACGAGAAATATGAGCGTAAGTGAGCTAATAGAGAGCCCCAAGCTATGAAGCTGGACCAAGGAGATATAGCCCAGGAGTGGTGAAATCCTTCATCATAACTGTAGGTTTTAACCCTGTACATAAATTAGCTGCAAACGAATCTTAAAAATAGAAAATAAACAATAGCGAGAGCATAAAACATAAAACAGATATACACAGATATTTTCCCCTAGATCCCAAATTGAGACAACTAGCTTGATTTTTCAGTATATTCCTTTTAGTGTTACAACACATATATATACATGCCGAAGCATACATAAACCTCAATCCATTAACCCTGGATTAGAACATAACCGTAGTTCCCTTGACTGGATCTACAAAATACCAGGGGTCGAAAACCATCATGCCCCAAAACCATGTGCAAACCCATGCACAAAACCATGGGCGGGTCTGCCCATCGAAAAATAAGGACCAAAATTTTTTTCCAGGGCGCTGCCTCGGACCCCGACAGGGGGGGCTACCGCCCCCCCTATGACCCCCCCGTATGTTGCGCCTAGTGTAACGTACAGGGGGGGCTATCACCACCCTGTTACCCCCTTTCGCATGACTAGTCGTGGAAAGAATATAACACAAACCCAACAATAACTTTGTTTTAATGGATTAGTTGTTACAGTTTTTTACTAATTATGTTGATGTTGTTCAACCATTCAAATTCATGCTTTATGCTTACAAATTCAATCATAATATTCAATTTTAATTACCTCTTTGACAAACATAAGAAACAAGGGAACCTGCACATCAAGCATAAGATCAGTAAATAATTTGTATATCTGAAAATGAAATTAGCACAACAAAACTATCATTCAAATCATATCAGGTTGGTATCAAAGCACAAGGTTGAGAAGTCTATTTTCTTGATAGTTTCTTGAAGATTTGTGCAAGTTTAATGGTTGCAAATTTGTGATGCTGACAAGGATAAATTTGGAGAAAGGTGAAGGGAAGTTTTTGGTTGCATGTCCTCAGATTGGGACCAAAAGAATGAGAGCTGATAGAGCATCCTCTTCACCCAAAATTCCAATCATATTTTCACTTGAAGAACCTAAAGTTTTGTCTCAAGAAGAAAATATTGAAGAGTTGTGATTTGTATAAGAAGCTGATTTGATTGAAGACGTACAACCATTAGAAGTTAAGCTCAAATCCATAGCCATCATGTTAGGAATTGGAGAGACTCAAGAACATTTTGAAGAGGAAGATGTCAAGAGAGACTTCATAGATATAAAGAGGATGGTTAAAGTTATGTTTGATGTATTTACTACGAGGATGGCAGGAGAAGGCTCTAAGCCTCCATATGGAGAAGGAACTTCAGATGGTAAGAAGGATGAAGAGAGGAGTTCAAAGGGAAGTGGAGGGAAGCCACCTTCATCTCCACTATCTTCATCATCCTCATCATCGCCATTAGCATCATCTTCCAATTTGACCAAAAAAACCCACACTCACACTCACTCAAAAGCCACGAAAGGAAAAACTCGATTACTTAAATTGGACATTAAGTTTGAATTTCCTATGTACAATGGTGAGGTAAACGCACAAAGGCTTAAAAATTGGATACGTCAATTGAAGGTGTATTGTAGAATTCATAACCTTCACGAGGATGACATAAAGATCCAGTTGGCTTCATTAAGGCTAGAAGGAGCAGCACTAGTTTGGTGGGAAGAAAGGACTCAAGAGGAAATGTGAACCCATGGTAAGATATCCATTTCTTGGGTTGAGTTTATTTCTTCCATTAAAATAAATTTTTATCCATTAGCCTATATGCAGAAAGCTATTATGAGTTGGAAAAATTTTAAGCAAGTGAAGGGTCAAATGGTTCAAGAGTATACCTAGGAGTTTAGGAAAAGGGATTTGTTATTAGGAATAAATTTGAATTCCGAAGATATAGTCTTGAAATACATTGGGGTTTTACATTCCTATTTGAAAAATACTATCCTTATGTTTAACCCAAGAATTTTAGATGAAGTTTGTGTATAATCCACACACTTAGAGGAAAGGGGGAAACAAAGCATAGGTGAGAAAAGTGAAAGTGAGGGTAAAGGAAAAGGAACATTTTATGGAAGAGGAAAAATAAATAGCTCTGTAAAAAGAGAGAAGGGAAAAATCACATGAAAAAAGTATTCAAGGAATGGCCATGATGAAGACTATTGTAGGCAACGTCATCTAGAATTGAAACCAAACTGACTGAAAGCCAAAGAGAAGGGTAAAATTGTTGCCGCATAGCTGCACATGCATTAGGGTCAGATTCAGGAGATGATACAAATATTAAAACCATGTGCTTGAAAGGTAAACATGTTGCAAGAACTAGTTCTTCAAATTTTTCAAATGGTACTCATGATGAAGATACATGAATATAGCTTGTCCATATTAGAGTTGTCTCTAAACATACCAAGATTGATACACTTTTTGATAGTGGGTCACAAGGGCTAACTTTATTTGCAAAGATTTGGTTAAGAAGTTAGGCCTTGAAACTATTAGAAATCCAAGAACATATCCTTTGAGTTGGATATGCAAGAATGAAAACTTGCAAGTTACAAGGAAGCGCTTACTAAGATTCTCCATCAACTGAAAGTGAAGTTGAGGTTGATGTGGTGTCACTTGAGATATCAGGTATTGTATTGGGAATTCCTTATCTGTATGATAGGAAAGTAGTATTTCATCACCATGAGAATAAGTATCACTTGTTTAAGGATGGTATTGAGTACATAATTAGAGCGCATAAGAGGAAGACAGGTTTTTCTCTTGTACATGCAAGTGAAATGAAGAGGATAGTGAATGCAAGTCAGAAATTGACACTGTTGATGATCAAACAAAGAGATGTATTGAATCAAAAGTTTCAAAAATATGCTTATGACTTTAATGAGTTGTTTCAAGATCTTAACAGGCTTCCTTTGAAAGAAGGTGAAAAAGAGGTGGAAAAATTGCAGTAGTCAACATCAGCGTTGAGCAGTGTTGGAAACAAGATGCCGGTGCAAGAGAGTGCAAAGGTCAAAGAGAAAGCGACAAAGGAACTTGAAAAAAAAATCAAGAGTTCCACAAATGCTGGTTTATGGTTTGAAAAAGGTTCATGCCAATGGAAAAGATACTTGGTCAAGATTAGATGCATGTACAAAGCGATATTAGCTAAAAATCGCCTTGGTAACAATGTGCAAGGTCAGAAAGTTTATAAGTTTCCTTTGATTTTTGACCAAGGTAGGAACAAGATGGTTTCTCCAAGAATAGATTGTTATTCTAAAAATTCATAAATATTGCAGCATGATGGTGTCAATGATAGCAAGAGAAGGTCGCAAGAATCAAGAAAAAATTTGACTTTTTGTGAAAAAATCCAAATGATGAAATTGGGAAAATTTCAATGGATAGAGACTGGAACGGTGAGGGAACAATACCCTCATCCACATGATCAGTAATCAGAAATATTTTGGGGTCCAAAAGGCTCCTAGTGGCGAGGAATGATCAGAGGCTTAATATTTTATCTCAAAAATGAAAGTGATCAGAATTGAATGGAACTTGAACGACTGCAACCATTCCATCACAGGGAATCCAATGCAACTCATTTCATTGAAAACCAAGATTGGATGAGGAAGTTATGGTTTGCTGATCATCATACAGAACAGGCAATTTTTTATAAACAATTTGCAGAACAGGTACATGCTGATGACATGGCATCACAATCAACATCCATGGAATCTTCTTCAGTTTTTGTCTAATGGGACTGTGACAAGTGTCAATGCGGGATTCACCGGTTAGGTTTCTGAAGGGATTCACCGGATAGGTTTGAGTTTGGGTTCACGGTATCTATGTGCTCGAATTTTTTTTTTTAATTAATTAAAGTCATATATATATATATATATATATATATATATATATATATATATATATATTACATTTATAATTCAAACTTTAATTAATTAAATTACTTCCACATATAACCTATTACATTAAATCTGCATATGTTAATGTTTGGGGTCTGAGGCATATAATCAAAGTTTCGACAACACGAATATCGTTGGCATATATAATGAAAAACTTGGTGGGTGTGTTACAAAGGTTATCATAAGGTTCCGTTGGGATAATCAACTGCAAAGTCCGAATCTGACTAATTCTGGTGGCACATTGATATTACAAAGGTTCTGAAGTTTTTAAAGTGCAGAGGCTTATAAATCTGATGACACATTACAAAGGTTTGTATCAATGTTTTTGTGCACATATAAAATTTGTTTCAAAACAATGTAACGGGGGTCGAGGTCGGGGTTTGACCCGATGACCTCACCCCCAACACTTAGCGCATACCATTGGGCCATGGTCCAGTTCATTGAAAAACATTGCTCTCATTTTATATTTAAACTCCATCTAATTTCCAATGGTGGATTCGGAGGGGTCCAATCCCTTCCCATATGATCTAAATGTTGGAACCGTGGAAAGTGGCTTAAAAAAATGGTGGTGTATTAACCATAATCATGTTTATCAACCACTGATGATAACATAAACCGCGCTTATCCACTAATCTAATCTGATGGTTAAGTTTGGATAACACGCAGTTAACGATGCTCTTATCTAAATAATTTTTCATTAACTGTGTGTTAACTTGTAGTTAATATGGCATTGAATTTGACGAAGGCATCTTTTTAGGTGGATTTACTAAATTTAGTAAGGTTAGCTTTTTAGGCGCATTCATATCAATGTTTTGGCACATATATAAAATTTGTCTCAAAATAATGTAATGGGGGTCAAGGTCTGGGTTTGACCTCATGACCTCACCCCCAACACTCAGTGCATACCATTGGGGCATGGGCCGGTTCATTGAAAACAATTGCTACGATTTTATATTTAAACTCCATCTAATTTCCAATGGTGGGTTCGGAGGGAGCCAATCCCCTCCCATATGATCTAATGTTGGAACCGTGGCAAGCAACTTAAAAAAATGGCATTGTATTATCCATAATCATGTTTATCAACCACTACTCTGAACATAAACCACGCTTATACACTAATCTAATGTGACGATTAAGTTTGGATAACAGGCTTATCCAACGAAGTTGTCATTAACTGTGTGTTAATCCACAGTTAATTTTGAGGAGAAATTGGGGGAAATTTTGTTTTTGCCATAACTAAGTCTATTTTCGACCAAATTGAGCTCAGAAATTTGTCATTCCTGGATAATTAGTATGCTATAAACAAATTGGAACATGTTTCAGATGTAGAGGAGCTCATCTACAGAGGTTTTTGTTTCCTTGAATAATTTTGAAGCCAAGGATCACCAAGAAGGAAGGGCATGCCTAGAGCATCTAGTAACCAAATTGAGTAAATAAATAATCATTTATGATAGATTTTGACATTTTAAAGTCATTGGAATAGGTTCTAAGAGAATCTGATGCATGTAAATACAAAATTTAGCACAAATGAGCTAATACAGAGGCCCAAGCTATGAAGTTGGACCAAGGAGATGTTGCCCAGTAGGGAATCCTTAATCAAAACTCAGTTTTAATGGATCATTTGTTATAGTTTGATTTTCGTTATGTTTTAGTTGTTCAACCATTTAAATTCATGCTTTATGATTACAAATTCCCTCATAAAATTTAGTTTTAATTACCTCTTTGACACACATAAGCAACAAGGGAACCTGTACATTAAGCATAAGATCAATAAATAAGTTCTATATCTAAAAATGAAATTAGCACACGAAAACAAGCATTAAAATTCAAATCACACATGCATAGACAATTATTTGGTAAATTTGGGATTCTCGATAAGTAATGAAAATCCCAAACTTTACTTCAAGGTACTCCAAGGTATGTCGGAAATTTTTGTCTTATATATTGATGATATATTCCTCACAGGTATCCATGCACTATAGAATGGAGCTCTGTTAGGGTTTGGTTTTCCTCGACAATGGAGAAACCCTAATAGCTAATGGATCATTGTTGTGCTTTGTACTCACCAGTCCAAGTGACTCAACAGGGTTCTGCGCACAGGCATGGCATCTGCACCAGGAGGGCGGCCTGCCTCCCCCTACAAATGAGGAATGGAACAATGCGACCTCTGACCAAAGAAAAACAGTCACTGACAAGGAGAAGGAGAATAACACATCACAGGCTCAGGCCTCAGAGAAAACGTCGGACGCACCTGCTGCAACTTCTTCCACATGCAAACCCATCGCAGCCGAAAGACCCAAGATCGATTTGCCCAACCATCGCATAAACACTCAAATCTAGTACATGAAAGACCATGCACTCATCAGAAAATTCATTGGCTTCTGGCCAACTGAGAAAGCGCTGCAAGGGTGGATCACCTCCAAATGGAAGCCCAAGGGACATGTTACCCTACAGGTTAGGCCGAAAGGCTTTTTCACCGCCATATTCAACTGTATAGAGGATCGAAATAAATTAATGGATGGAGGACCTTAATTTTTCAATTCTGCTGGTTTATACCTCAGGAACTAGATAGAAAGATTCAATCCAGACAAAGAAAACTTCAATTGGGCTCTGGTCTGGATATGCTTATACTCGCTGCCACTCGAATATTGGGATGAGGAATCACTCCAAGATATTGGCAGAGGACTGGGAGATTTCACCAAGATAGCGGAAGAGACAAAGCTTAGAAGATACACCTCTTGTGCGTGGATCTGTGTATACATGCATTTGGAAAAAGCTCTTCCAGATGTGGTAAGGCTGTTTCATGATGATTTTGAATGGATTCATCCTTTAGATTATGAACATGTCCCTTTCAAATGTCGTAGGTGTCATGCCCACGGGCATCTGTTCAGACATTTCCCTCTCAAATCTCAGTCCATGAATAAAGAGGCAGAAGGCAAGACTGAAGTAGATGGGTTTACCAAATTTCCTCCCCGCAGAAAGCACAATAAGAAATCCTCTTCTTCAGGAAAAAAACCTAGTCCGACTGCTAATACCCCCTCCATCAGCAAAAAATTTTCCCTCCTATCTCAGTCTGATCCCGTGACTGATTTACCCCCAACCTCCCCTTATCCCATTCTCAAGCCCTCTGGCCCCTCGAGCACTCCCAACCCACCTAACCCTAAACTGATTTAGAGCAAGGCACAAAATGCAGAGTCTTCTGATCCCAAGCCTACCTCAGCAACAGAGCTTGTCTCTTGGAAACCCAACGATATGGATATTGATGGTCCGCCACATAACCCTAGTCTCTCCGGCAAGGAAAAATTGGAAAGCAATCAGTCGAGCCACATGGACGAAGACTCTGAGTGCATCGAATTCGGTGAGCTTGATATTTTGGGACTAGAGGATGCCTACAAACGGAAGGAATATCATAAAATCAATCCTCGAGAAATCGAGACACTTGAAGTGGTCCTAGCCAAAGTTCAACAACAAAAGAAGCTAGGCATTCAGCCAGGCAGTCACTGGGACGCCCTGAAGGTTATAAAAGAGTCCAAGAAAAGAGGTCGAAATCCATATTGGCAGTGCACCATCACCTTAGGGGAGATGCTAGTGGAATCAGGACGATACCCCAAGTTAACCCGGTTTTTCAAACCGCTTACAATTTTTTTTCCGTGAAGCTCATCTCATGGAACGTTAGAGGCCTAAACAGCCCTGGGAAATACAGGATGATCAAAAACATGATTCAGAAAGAAATACCACAAATCCTCTTTCCTCAAGAAACCAAATGTAATAGCATGGCTCTGAGCACAATCTTATCAAAAGCTTGGCCTAGCTGCCATTCAGTTGCAGTTGATGCCTCTGGCTCCTCGGGAGGCCTAGCAATAGCTTGGGATACTCATTCTATAATGATTGCAAACTTCCATGTTGCGCACAATCTCATACAGGCCACCTTCCATCCCATTGGTACCAATATACATGGGCACCTTTCAAATGTCTACTTCCCCCAAGACCAGGCCAACAAGATAGCGCTCTTAAACACTATGGAAGCTCTCAACTCTAATAGGACTCACCCCTTATGGATAATTGGAGGGGACTTCGACGTGAATACCAGGATGGAAGAAAAAATAGGAGGACGGCCAAGATTGGAACCTGAATGCTCTCACTTCAGAGATTTCATCAACAACAGCTGACTCATTGACCTACCATTCTCAAATGGCATATACACATGGAACAACAGAAGAAATGGAGGTTAGCAAATAGCTTCCAAGTTGGATCGATTCCTCATCTCGGAAAATTCCATGCATTTGGGGGGGGACCTCTCTGCATCCATCCTACCTCTGGCGGGTTCGGACCATTGGCCCATCTCTCTTTAGTGGCAAAGCCCTTATGCCCATCTGAAACGGATTTTCAGATTCAAAGCCTTCTGGCTCAGCCACCCCTCCTTCAAATCCATGGTCTACTTTGCCTGGAAGAGCTTCATCCCACCCAAAGGTTCTAAAACGTACCAGTTCCAGAAAAATCTCAAATACCTCAAATCCAAAATCAAGGCTTCGAACCATTCATTTTTTGGGAACATCTTTCAGGAGAAAAATGTCCTTGAGCATAGAATGGCAGAAGTTCAACAGGAAATTATAAATGAGGGAAGAAAAAAACTCCTTGCATCTAGGGAACAGGACCTTTAGAAATAGCTGGATGAAATATATATAGAAGAGGAAATTCTCTGGAGGAAAAAATCCAGAATCTGCTGGTTAAAGGAGGGTGAGAGAAATACAAAGTTCTTTCACCACTCCAAAGTCCAAAGAAGAATGCATAACCACATAAATCTCATCACTAATCAGCAAGGAGAGCATTTAGAGAAACATGAAGATATTGAGCATGTTCTACTGGAACACTTTAAAAGCATACAACAAGAGCCCCCAATCGACAGACAGTCAGCCATCGACAAAATAACTCAGCTCATTCCCATGTTGATAACGAACGCGCACAATAAAATGTTGTTGCAGCCTGTTACCCTTCTGGAGGTCGAAACTGCAATGGCACAATCCAACAATGGCAAGGCTCCAGGTCCAGATGGATGTACTTCTAACTTCTTTCACCACTTTTGGGATCTCATCAAGATAGAAGTTTGGAAACTAGTGGATGAATCAAGATCAATGCATTGGATACTCCCTTCCATCAACGCAACTTTCATTGCTCTGGTTCCAAAAGAAGATCAACCGAGAACGCCAGAAAAATTCCGACCCATAGCTCTTTGCAATGTGATCTACAAGGTAATTTCAAAGGTCATAGCCAATCGACTCAAGCCTCTTCTTCCGCTTCTAATCTCGCCCGAAAAAACTGGTTACGTAGAAGGACGTCAAATATTGGATGGTATAATCTTAACACATGAGGTTATTCATTCATTAAAGATCAGCAAGAAGGGAGGCATGCTCCTTAAAATTGATCTGTCCAAGGCCTTTGACAAACTGGGTTGGAATTACATTCAGCAGATTCTAGGTGCTTTTGGCTTTCATCAAATGTGGATAAGATGGATTATGAATCTTATCTCCTCCACCTTTTACTCCATCCTGGTCAATGGGGTACCCTCTCCTCCATTCTCTCCATCGAGAGGTATCAGGCAAGGGGACCCTTTATCCCCCTTCCTTTTTGTTCTCATCGCTGAAGGTCTAGGAAGGCTGATTCAAAATGCTCTTCACAGCCAGCAATTGCGAGGTATTTCCCTTCATGATGCCCCTGCCACCACTCATCAGCAATTCGTGGATGATAACATGCTCTTTGGCCACCCTTCTGTACAAGAAGCCCACTCCTTTAAAGCCATCCTGAATCTCTTCTCTAAGGCCTCTGGTATGTCCATCAATGATACCAAATCCCAGATCTTCTTTTTCAATACCCCCCCCCCCAAACCAAGCAAACATTGCACGTATCCTAGGGTTTTCCATCGTGTCTCTTCTGGCCAAGTATCTAGGAGCCCCCCTCATTGACTTCGCCATCAAGCACTCCTCCTTGAAAAATTGGAAGCCCGGCTTTCCTCCTGGACCTTTAGAGTTCTCAATATGGCTAGTAGACTAACTCTCATCAAAGTAGTGCTGCAATCCATGCCTCTCTATCTCTTCTCGGTTCTAGCTACTTTGAAATGGGTCCTCAAATAGATAAAAATTTTGCAGTGAAAGTTCCTTTGGGGATCCTCTGGTCAAAATCGAAAATGGGCTTTGATCAACTAGAATATGGTCTGCACTCCAAAAGAAGCTGGGGGACTTGGACTCAGAAACCCAACTCACAACAATGAAGTCATGGGAGCATGAATATGGTGGAAATGGTTATTGAATCCACACACGCCATGGGCCAAATTATGGATAGAAAAATACGCCAACAACAGACCTCCAGAGGAATTGATAAGACTCTCCCCCGAGGAAACAGGTTCACTAACTGGAATGCAGTGAAACAACACAGTGCACTGATACAACACACAGCTTCTGGGAAGTTCTCAATGGAAATACAGCTAGGTTGTAGGTGGACTCTTGGCAGCAGAAGCCCAAGATATTTGACTCTCTCAATCAAATAAACATCAGAAATCTAACCAACTCCATGGAAGACAAAGTAAATCAGTTTTGGCTCCCCACAAGCTGTAATGGGTTCAGGCAATGGAAACACTCAACTCATATTGCTCCCCAAGCATTGGAAGCCACTTGGGAAGCCCTCAGCGAAGAGCTACAGTGCAGGAAAATTAGATGCTCGGAGGATTCATACATTCTTAGGTGGGGATACACAACAAAAGGAATGTTCTCTACTAAGGAGGCCTATACTCTTATGCATCCGACGACTCTCCCTCATGATCCACTATGGCAACTAATTTGGTCTCCACGAATTTGGCCAAAATTCTCCACCTTTCTTTGGCTACTCAGTCACAAGAGAATTCTCACTTGGGACAACCTGATTAAAAGGGGATTATTTGGACCCTCCCGATGTCCCAATTGTAATCAAAGCAATGAAACTATTCAGCACCTCATGGTCTCCTGCACCCTTGCTAATACACTTTGGGAGAAAATCTACTTTCGATGCCAAAGAAGCGAACCAGTTGGGGACATAACCAATATCATACGCAACTGGCCCAAGAAACCTTACAAAAGTGCTCTTCTCAACACCCTTTGGCAACTCATACCAGGTCTGCTCCTATGGTCACTTTGGAAGGAGAGAAACAAGAGAACTTTCAGAAGACAAACCACTCCTTTGGAGATTATTTGGAGCATCTTCAACAACAATCTCCAAGAATCTCTCGCTCTTCACACCTAGCAGGAAGAAGACTTCCCCACCAAGCCAAAGGAAATCGCCATTTGGGATAACTGGCAACTGAAAATCATGCCTACTCCAACCTCTAAAACTAAGAATTCTCCTGAAATTCCTCATCAATGGTCTTCTCCACTAATAGGGCTCGTAAAATTGAATTTCTATGGAGTTTCAAAAGGAAATCTAGGATAAGCAGAATTCAGAGGCATCTTCAGAAACTCTAAGGGCGATACCCTAGCAATTTATTATGGATCAATAGGATGGGACACTAATAACTCAGCCGAGTTGGAAGGGCTATGGCAAGGATTATTCCTAGCCCAGCATTATAATTTCTCCCCCATCATAATTGAAGGAGACTCACAGATACTTATCAACATGGCCAATCAACTCCTTTGGGGTACCAATGCTGCTAAGGTGGCTACTAGCTGGCGGATGGTAGCAAGGATTGAACTGATCGGCAGATGGTTAAAAAATAACAAGGCTATCTCGTTGACTCACATCAAAGGGGATGGTAACAAAGTTGCAGATCTCTTGGCCAATCTTGAAGCAGATAGTGTTAGCACTCTTAATCATGGCCCCCTTAACATTATCCATGAGAGTGCCATATTACAGAATTGCACCATGTTGGTGCAAAAAAATAGCACAATTCTGGATGCGGATGGCATTTAAGTGGAATGGGACGTCTGTCCCTTGGCGACTCCCGATGGAGCTCGCATGGGGTGGCCATATGGCCACCTGCAACTTCATTAATGCGACATTTAATCCCGCCAACCTATATTCCATTATCGATTTTACCTTTCTTCTATGCCATTTCGCTCTGCTCACTTGGTATCCTATGGCTTTTGCGCACTATCATTCGACTTGCTCTTACACCGCTTGTAGCTCTCCATCCCCTTTGTGCAGTGCTTTCCCTCTCACCTATGCTAAGTCGAGCGCTCGCACTCAAACTAGGTGCCGCTGCATCCTTCTCTACTACCTCAAGACGCTGCCGGGTCACCATTTTTCCCAAAGTGAATTTTGCAACTCAAATTCTCAATTCCGTGCTCAGTCAGTCGGGTCCTTCTTGTCGCCTCTGCATCCTTCTTGCCCTCCTTTCATTCGGCCTTCTAAACCTGCCTCTGCAACCATGCCATGGCTTCATCATAGAATCAGGTGCCGACGTGGTAGCAACAGGGGTCATGCCTCACGCTCTTGACCTTCTACCAGCTCCGACTCCTCCTCTGAGGAGATTTCCTGGGGACACTATCCGGAAACACATATTCATAGATGCAGAGCCCATCAAGCAGGGCATGTGCACTTTTCCCAAGCTCCCCCGCCTCCTCACATTGAGATTCCCCTGCACCCTGACTCCCTCCTTGTCGTCTCCCATGTTTCCCAAGCGTCGGCTCGTTTTCCCCTTCGCCTATCCTCTCAAAGAGAAGAATTCCCCTTCAAATGCTCCCTTGACAGGCCCGTCATCACTGCATTTTCTACAATCACCCTAGGAGAGGAAACGATTAACCCAATCCCCTCCCCTACCCCTGGCCCTCATCCCACTCCGGTCAAGGACGAAGTGTCGAACTCTGGGGTGCCGATGGAGACTGTGTGTGTTGACCAAAGCAAGGAACACATGCAGGTGGATGTTGTCAAAAATGCTAGCGTGTCCACTGAAGAAAATGATGGCAGCGGTGATGAGTTCAGGTGCAGGATCGTGGAGCAACCTACTTCTCCAACTCATGACCAGTGAACATCGCGACCCTTGGCTCACCTCGGTATTGCTGCTCAAGCATCTTGGGATCTTTTTTATTTTTTTTTTATACTCTCTTCTCTTGAAAGAGATGAATGCAATTTTCGTATGTTTATTTTTGTTAAACTGTATGGAAAATATGCCGATTTCCCTTGTAAGGGTGGCAAGAATTATTCCTAAAGGACTGGTTTCCCACTCAGGGTAGTCCAGAGTTTCATTTCTCATGGCTATCAAGCCCAGCTTTCAGGCTTACACAGCTGAAGCTGAGGCAGTTTTGTGAGCCCCTGATCATCGATTTTAAGAGGGAGATAGCCTTTTAATTCAAGGTGAAGGACCTTGGACTCATGTATTTCTTTTTATGCCTTGAGGTGTGCCAAAGGCCCTGTGAGATTTTCCTTTCACAAGGAAAATGTATTGTGAAGTTTTTAGAAATATTTGGAATGAAAAAAGACAAGTCACTACACACACCGACGGAAATGGACTTCAATAATTTATGTGGAGAAGATACAAGACTCAGTTTTGTGAATCCATCCCAGTATAGATAGTGATTAGGGATCTGATGTTCCTTTTGAACACTCATCCAAACATATGCTATGCAGTGAATACGTTGAGTCAATTCATGATAGAGCCTCTCCATGGACATTAAGTCGCCTCCAAACACATTATGAGATATTTGAATTAAAAAATCACCCTTTGTTTGAGGTATACTACCATAGATATTCAATTTCATGGATAAACTGATGAAGATTGGGCCAGAAAAGTTATCAACAGGAAGAGTACATCTAGATGTCATTTTAGCCTTGGATCTGTCATGATGTCTTGGATGAGCATGAAGTGTATGTATGTAGCATTTAGTACCATTAAGGCAAAGTATATGGCCACTAACATGGCTAGTTGTGAAGCAGTATCATTGATAAATCTCTTTAGAGATTTATTTGAGCAGGTCCTAGACACTATAATGATATATTGCGACAACAAGAGTGTCATATGTATAAAAGAGAATATCATATTTAATGAAAATTCTAAGCACATTTATATTTGATATCATTTCATTTGAGACATGGCCTAAAGAGGAGACATTACAATCCATCATATATCGAGAAATGGGAAAATTGCAGACATTCTTATTAAGGATTTATCAAAATGGAAGTTCTTTGTCTTAAAAGAGAAGCTTGGACTGATGGATGTGACCCCTCTAGACAAGTGGCACCACCAATTGAGAAAACCGAGCCAAATATTCCCCTTTGTTTGATCTCCCAGGGTGAGGAATTGAGATAGAGATTTCCCAGGGTTGAGGTATCTCTCGACAATAGGGTAATATATCTTGATCCCTTATCTGTTAGCCATATGGTTGGAGATGATTCTCCCCTATCATGCTCCTTTCATAGTCTACCATAGTTGGCATCATACCCACAAGATAGGCTTGTTGGGATTACCACTCCCCATCTAGTCAATGGGTTGAGAGTGTACTTGGGGTGTACAACCCAATCTGATTATGATGCAGGTGTTCTACCACATGGCTCTTGATGGTTATTTTTGGGAAGATTAGTGAGAAATAGGATGGGTTGACATGTGCGGCCATATACCGCATATTTATTTATATAGGGTTGTATATGGTTACCTCTATAATAATATTTCGATTTGAGATGTGCTCCTCGATGTAGATTTAGGTCGATATGTGCTCCCTGATATTTTTTACAGATTCAGTTGTTCTCTCCGAAATTATAGATGGTGTAAGCTAATTCTCCCTTATTCTTCTTCTTTATATTTGAAAATGTTTCAGAAGATAGAGTTGAGCAGATATGGGACAGGATATGACGATTGGATATACATGACATATTGATCGATGGTCAGATATTGACAGATGGAATTCTCCCTAGTTGAGAGGGAGTGTTAAATTATGAAACTATGGTCAAATTCCACTTTGGAAAAAATATTTTATGGAGATAATTATTGCATCAAAATCATCTTTTTTATAGAACCAAAATTGACCTAAAGATCACTCAAATTAGATAAAGGAAAGTGTACTTATGAAGGAAAGCCCACATATGTACATTTGGATAGGTCGACCCTAATAGGAAACTTTTCACCCTTGGAAGCGTATAAATACAAGAGAATTCAATCTCATTTGAACATCAAAACCATCTTCTTCTGCTCTTCTTCATTGATTGGTTCGCATGTGTTTGAGGCTGGGTCATCAAAAGAAGTTCGCAGAGGTCCTAAATTATACGGTGTGAGGCCCACATCTATTTTAGGGTTTTTGGATTACAGTTGCAGGAATGTCACATGGAAATTCTATCCATATTGGTTGGATTGTAGGCTTAAGTGTGCGACTGAAAGCCTTTAACCGCTCCCACAACCCCTTCTACATGTGATCAATAAGTTTGACTCAAATTTGACCGAAGAGCGAAGTTGACCGTAGTTAATCGTAGACATTAAAATTTTCCTCTGATATATATTGATGCTGCAATAATATTTGTGATTGATGTCGGGGTATTTTTCTACATGATATTGTATTGGGCCCACTGTACTCTTCATTGAAAATTTTATAAAAATATAATAAAATAAGATTTTTTAAAGCGTTTTCCCCCTTATGGGGTTTTTCCATCGTCTTTGACCAAATCTAGTGTTTCTTTTTCATGTGTTGATTATCTCCTTTTTCATTGCATTTATTGTTCTATCTTCAATTATTCATGATTAATGGAAAGAGTAATTGTAATTGAAAAGATTGGTAATTGATGTATTGAGTTTGGCTAAATTAATTGAGTCAACATACAACAATCTCAAAATTTAACAATATTATAATTTGGTAAAATAATTTTCTTCTCTACACCTTTATCTATTTGTAATCTCTTCGGAAAAGGAGATTTTTGTAAATATGTAGGTGTTTTTTTAGCTACAAAAGTTGTAGGATTTGGTATTATTTCATTGCGATCTATTTTTTTAGGAATCTCTTCCTTTTAAGAATTCTCCTCATTTTCAATAGTTTCATCCTCCTTATATTATTAAATGAAAAAAATAGGATTTTTCTTTTGTAAAACTATGCCAAAAATAATATGAGTATCATTCTAGTCTATAGGAGCTATAATGTGAGCTTGAACTTGAACATTGTAAATGGGTTGCTCAGCTGCTTTATTATTGAGGTTGGCAAGTGGTTGTGTAGTTAACTGGTTTGTTCTTTGAGGAAATTAAGTATATGGTAATGGAAGGGATTGAATTATGGTTAATTGAAGATGTAATTGAGATTGGGAAGGTTGTAGACATTGTTGTGGAGAATAATATTGAGGCTGATATTGAGGATATTGTGGAAAACATTGAGGGTATTGCGGATTTCTACCATAGAATCCTTTCCATCCTTGTCACCAAGATGAATTATGAGGTTGGGGTAGCCAATTTTTCTAAGGTATGGGTGTGTTCCAATTAGTCTGAGGTTGTACATAGGATTGAAATTGTGCATTAGGATCTTCTCCCATAGCCGGTTGATGAGGTTTCAAAGGCATTTTAGGAGCAACATAAAAAATTTGTTCCGATGTTTGACTTACTCCAACTTCTTCTTCGTAAACAGCATTTAATCCTGGTATTGAAGGCTAATATTTTGTATCATGTCTCTGCACAACTAATAAAATTTTCAATATTTCCAAGAGGACATTATTGCAATGTAATGTTTATTTCTATATCTAGGAAAAAATATAGACAGAAAAATTTTCATCTTTTTGTTGTTTTTCATTCTTAGGATATCAATTTATTAACTAAGATTACCAATAATTTCAGCTTTAAAGTTATCAAGAAAATTACCGAGTTTTTCTCAACTGACTGCCCCTAATGCATATTTACTTACTCTTGTCATGGTTGAATCTTTAGGACTTTTTCCATATTTTCTTTTCCCCCTTGATATATATTTGTACGACTCACAAATATCTTCAAATGATAGTTGAGTCACATCTCCTTTACCCATGAGGTTAATAATATCAATCCATTCATCTGTTATAACTCTAATTAAGATATTTTTTTGATGTATCCAGTCCTAAATTATGCAATATGGCACTTTTAACATTATATGAAAATATCTCTACTAAATCCTCAAGCCTATCATCTTCTTTTTGAGTTATTTTAAAAACTTCTATAAGGTTTTGATGTATACAATAATCCTCATATTCTTATATGAATATTATTTTCATGTCATCCCATGTCCTTATATAATTAGTTTTGAAACCCATAAACCATTTGAGAGACCCATCGTTGAATGCGAGTGGAAACAATTTCAACTTTTGAGCATCAAGTAGATAATTCTAAGATGTACATAATATTTCAAATTCAAAGATAATTATTTTTTTGTATCCTTTGTCCTCATACCATGGAAGTTAGGAAGAATTCATGGGGATATTTTTTCCATAGTAACAACAGTCTCAATATCTTTAATAGGAATTCCAAAGGGATTTTATTCTTCTTTATATCTTCATCATTTCCCCTTCCACCTATACCACCTCAAGGAGGAGGCCTTCCTCCTCCTCTACAACCACTGAATGGTGGTCTCTCTTATCCCTCTCCTATCAATGTGTTTGCATCATGTGTTTCTCCTTCTCCTTTTACCATTATTGATTCTTCAGAGTTTATCTAAGGTTCCTTAACTGGGTTGTCTTCCTCTAGCTCCTCTACCAATGGTTCTTGAAGAAAAGTTTATTCTTACTCATATTCTTCTCCTTCTTCGCTAGGTACTTATAATTATTTTACAATAATTAATTCATCTATTGAATAAAGGAAAATGACTCCCTCAGGTGATGCTATAGGATCTTCTAGCATTATTTATTTAGATGAAATTGGCTCTTCTCTAAGTAAAATATTTCATCTTTGTACCTCAATAACTATTATTCTTCATGAAAATTAAGGAACTCATCATATGGATAGTGATGTGGCTCTTACTACGCCACGTATTCTAGTGGGGATAGTTGGTGATGATGAAATTGAAGTATTGCCTCTAATATTTTTTTAAATTACAAGTCCTAGATCTTGAATCCTACTACAACAAACTGAATTAATTCTCCTACTTGTAACTTACATTAATAAGTTATTTTACAGATTACTTATGAAACCATTGAAGCGATTACCGAGGAATCCTTCACTTACTTATGAAACCGTTGAAGCAATTACCGAATAATCCTTCACTTAATTAATTTAAATGTAAAAACAAGAACTGAGAAAAATAAATAACATAAATGACACCATTAGATTTGGACAAATGTTCCCGGAAAACCCAATGCGGGAAAACCGGTGCATCAGATTTGAGGGATTCATTATTAAGAAGCAGTTATATATGAAAACATATATGATTATGTCACTTAAAAAATTAGTGACATAGAATAATGACAGATAAAAAACAGTGATTTTACCTCACTCTGCAAGTCCCAGTTGATCTAGTAGTTACAATGATGAAACCACAACACCTTCTACATTGCCTCTGGGAAATAATTACGTAGGCATATGTTGGGACTACTAAATGGTTGTGTCACGCCTTTTTTGTGACCTTTTAGCTCTCAAGAAACTTGATCCACCCCTCTTGGCTCAGAATCTCGATTTCCCAGCTGAATTTGGAATGAAAATTAGAAATATTGGCTGCCTCTGTGTGGGGGTTATGTGGCTCTACGTCCCCCTCTCTGGGTGTTGTGTCACCCTCTCTCAGCACTCTTATGCTCCCTCTACATATCTTTCTTCCTCTTTTCTAATGATCATAGGCCCTAGAGAAGATCGTCCTGCCAAAACTGCCTCTGCCCCTCAACTGTGATGAAGAATCACTTAGATTTGATTTTCCTCTTGAGAATTTCTCACTTTAGAATATTCAATCACTTGATCATGTCGGTGTGTTTTATAAATGACCCTCAAGCCTTCGTTTATAGTCTTGTTTTTGATACTTCAACGGCTGATATTGGATCTCCAATCAATGACTAAGGTTACATTTAGACTTGATCTACTTTTTCTAGAAGTTTCACCCAGATTTTAATTTAATACCCTTTAATTATTTAATTTTTGTAAGCTATACTTAGGGTCTTCATTAAAAATAATTAATTTATCAAAAAAAAAAAATTGGGTGGAATTTCACAAAACAATTTATAGGTCATTTTTAATGAATGTGTCTAATCTTCTCCACAAAATTGGAGACTTAGAGCCCATCTAATGCTACCAAAAATCAACACTTCCTCTATGTGAGGAATGTGCTCTAGAAAATATGCCCTGTTAGACACTGCTCTGAATTTGAAGCATCTCCCTTTTTTCTGCTGATGTCTGACATGCTCTCCATAATACATTGTGTTGTTGTTGCAACTATATTGTTGTTTACCCGTCCATGATGAACATTGCATCTGTACCACAACTCCCTCTCAAATGATGCAACTATTGCTAGCCCTGCCATTGCTAACTATGCACTATAACTTAGTTTTTGAGATAGCCAACTAAAAAACATCCAACTATTTTGAAAAATTATTCAGGGTGCATCTCGATGCTGACACTCTAACTGCTTCTAGTCCCACCCTGTCCCTCTGAAACACCCCTCTAAAACATTTTGTTGTTGTTGCTTTACACGGTGTCCCTGTGCACTGTTCTAACTCTTCTTTATGCTACCAATATTTAGCACTACTAAGCACTACATATGTCGTTTTTGCACTCCTTTGCACTGAATAAAAACTCCTCGAGCTTGTTACTGTAGATCTTGGGAACCATATCAATGTCATGGTCCAAGAGGTGGACTCATCAAGGATCATGCTGAATTTAAGTTATTGCGAACTTAGAGCTTAATGTCACCCCATATCCCTACTGGAGATGCGTGGGAACTCATAGCATACTCATCCTCCTCAATATTTTTAGGTGCAACCTTTGGATCGTGCTTGTCGTCCTTGTCCATTTTCTTCAAAGGATACTAGGTAACATAGTGACCAAGCTCACCACATCTGAAGCATGTTATATTCAAGACGTCTTTCTTATGTCTTCACTTCTCCAACTTCCCTTTGGATGCAAGGGCTACATTTTTTTCCTCCTCCTGTTTCAACTTCGATCCATTGCAACTATTTCCATCAAATTTACACTTAACCAGGTTCCTCCTTAACTCTTCTTATTGAAGAGAAACCCACATCTCTTCCTAGCCCGACAAGGTTTCTTTGCTCAGAATTATCTATATGAACACCTGCCATTCTTTAGAGACTACATTAAGACCCAATATCACCATCACTGTAGGAGAAGGGTTGGCCCCTAGTGCTGCTTGTTGATCATGGATTTCCTAAAGTTTCGACAGGAAAAAAAAATGCACTCCCCTTTCTATGTTTGAATCATCCTCAATTTCTACTCTAAGCACATTTTCCCCTGTTCAGAAGAGCCTTCATACAGTGTTGCCAAGGCTTCCCACACCTACATGGTTGTGTCCTTGCGAGCTATATGCGACACAATATGATCTTTGACTCCATCAAGTAGCATCCTTTTAGCCTTCTCCATATCAATCGTGTACTTCTTCAGTGGACTTGGATTTGTAGGGAAAATTATTGTACTTGTCATGAAAATCTTGAGATTTTTCTCATCTAGAAGTCACGTGATTCTTGCCTTCGAAATCATGTTGTTGGAGGCTCCCTCCAAGGAAAATTTTAAGAAACCCCCCAAATTTATAGGAATAATAAATGGGAAAACCCCCATGGTATATAGAAAAATGTATAGGCTATTTTTTCATTAATATAATATACATATATAATTTTTTGGCAAATCTTTCACTAAATTATAAAATTTTCTTAAATATTGGCGAATATTTCATATGTTATAAAGTGTTGAAAATTCTTGGGTAATCTTCTAAAAAATTAGAAAACATTGTAAAATATTAGTTATTTGTTACCAATGTATAGAATCATAAGTAATAATAAGAAAAATATTTAGTTAAAAGCTATGACATATAATTTTCCATTTTTTCGAAAAGAAAAATCACGGGTAATATTGCTCTAGGTTCTTGTTATACACTATTGCAAATCTTTTTTCATGTTTTTATTATGTTTTACCACAGATTTCTTATCACATCCCAAGTGGAAATTAATTGGAAAGGCACCCCTAAAGGCATGTGATCTTGAACCAAATAAATTCTTTTGCTCAAACTTGATATTTACGCATCTAAATAACCCTACCATATTCTATAGGCTTCACACAAAAATAAGGTCTATGAATAGCCATATGAAAATCATGAATATTTACATAAAATTCTTTTGTTTTCCTATACTTCATTTTTCTAAAAGGTATATACTTCTCCAATTCCTCAAGTTCAAATAAACCAACAACCTTAAAATATGGTGTTTCATCACAATATGTATGTTTTTCACCTACTTTTGATTTATAACTATTGTAGTCATTGTTGCAATTTATCCTAAAGTTAAAAACTATAATAATGTTGAATTGGTAAGAAATTATTTGAAATCGTACAAAATAAAAAATGAGAATGAATGGAAGATGAATATGCATTGAAACTTAATTTCCTACACAATGAAAAAAAAGTTAATAACACAAACTCATTAAAATCTACAATGAGTGAGTTCAAAAATCTAACACAAATATAAAAAATAGTCTATGCATGTTCATTACTTGGAATAATATGTCACAAAACAATGATCATCAAGGTGTTTTTCACTTCAAGAATAGTACCACACTAAACAATCTATCGTTCTCAACTAATTACATGTAATGTTTTTTTGTATTGGTATCAAAGTATAATTGCCTTAGATGAATGTCCTTCTCATGACTTATATGATGAACACATAGGATCCTAGTGCATAGATCATTTTTTCTTCACTTAACTAAGAAGATCTCATTTTCCTCTCTTAACAAACAATAAGTATTTTTAAAGAAAATATAAAATAAAATAGTAGATTCTACAAGGTGAATATTATTTTGTAAGACTGTTAATGTGAGAACTAAAATTAGAAACCAATGTCAACACAACAGAGAGATATATATATATATATATATATATATATATATATATATATATATATATATATATAGATATATATATATATATATATATACTTCAATAATCAAATATATAAAGAAAATAATAAAAATTATGGAGAACACATTGAACACCTAGATAATAAGTGAAGTCATATATTAATCATAATTCCATATCATTCTCAAATGAACATTACAAGAAAACAAAAAAATACATCTTTGCTCAACAAAGGTCTTAACTTTAACCAAACCCCTTAAATCAATAAAATAAGATGAAACAAATCATGCCTTAACAAAAGGATCAATTAAACATGAAATAAAAAATAGAAGAATTTAAGAGATCATAATTTTTAACCAAAATGAACCCAAAATTTTTAAACTTGGAAAAATGATCCAAATGAAACAAACAAACAAACCATTTAGAGTGACCAAGATATTAGAGCTACAAAAAAAAAAAAAAAAACTGATCTAATTGAAATGAACCCATTCTTTCTTAGTAAAAGCCTTGTTAAAGTGCTTATTTATCCTTTAATACAAGGACACTACCCATGTAAAAATATAGATCCTCACATCATAAAATTATTGCTTCATTTCCTATCACATACAAGAAAGGGATAAAGTAATAGTTAATTATCTAGACATCGATCTTAAAAAACATTGTAGCAAGGAAATATGGATTCAATGTTACAATAAAGAAGAAAAATTATAGAACATGAAGTTCTTACCTCAAATTCAATGTCAAGTTGGCATATAGTATTAGTAATGTTGTTGTGATAAATAATTTAGAACCTACACCAAAAATAGACGAACAAAAAATTTAATCAAATAAAAGGAATCACCTCATTTGTACTAATCCATTCAATTTTTCTTACATAACCTATGGAACATATATACCAAAATAAGTATCTTTTGGGACTTCATATATATTGGAATAGATAAATTATTGTGGTATATCAATTTTCCACTACTCAATTTTTTCCTCATTTGCTTCATTCTAAACAAAATCTTTTCCACATGAACTGTAATTTCGATCCTCCAAAATATCATGTTCTATATCAATTTTATTAGAGAAATTTGTGGTATTGTCGTTGCCCCTTGTATCACAATATGATCACCAAAGAGCTATTTCTCTTTCATATGGAAAATTGTTAATGTCATACTTTTTGACATATAATTTTAGACATATATCCATATGTTTATCAAGTTTGTTCCTCAAATTTGACTTCAAAAATGATAGTGCACTAAACATCATCTCATCCTCTACTGATCACAAAATCATGGCTTGATACAGATATTCTAATTTGAAATATTATGATATATTTTCTTGTAGGTATTAGATATCATCTAAAATATTCCATAATCTTGTTATCGCACCATATTCTAGAGGATTCTCCAATACATGAAATTGTTTCCACATTGTTTCAACAAAGCGCATCGCTTGTTGAAACAATTTTGATGAATCCAAAATACCTTGAATTTAAAAAATAATAATTTAATATTTTAATCCTTTAATTATTTTATAAATATTTTTCTTTTTTGGCTTCTTAATAATTTATGCCTCGAATTTCTCCCAAGGTATATTTTATTCTTTATATTATTTAAAGATCTTTTCCATTCTTTGGAACCCATTTTATTATTTCATGGTTAACTCCTTTCTGTTACCTTTATATTCTCTTTTCATTACTAAATCCACCTCATATTTTATTTATTTATTTGTCCTTGATGATGGGTGGAGATTCCACTCGAAACATTGGACATTTCAAATATTGACACACAATTTATTAAAAAAAAAGAATCTCAATGATGGTGAAAATGTTGATGATGAAGTGACATGTGATAGAAAACCTTTTGAAAAGGATAAATATGATAGGATACTTGTCAAGAGGTTGATTAAGGGATCATGTGAGTTCCCACGATACATCAAATGATCAATTAACATTAGGAATGCTGAAGCAAACTATCCAAGTATGAAAATTAATCATGCCAATATATTTGACTTGTAAGAATTGGAGTAAGAATTCCTTTATGTATACTTTATTATAGATTCATTTATTTGTTTATGATTTAATTCATGTATGATAATGATACCGAGGTTGGATATGATGAATGAAGAATCTTTTGGTATGGAAATATTTTTATAATTTTTTTTATTCAACAATGAATTAGTATCTCATGATTGATTCACTTATGATGAGTGAATGGGTAACAAAATCATATTATGAAATTGTATAACACATGATAGTGAATTCCAATATAGCTAATGTGTGAGACCATATTGTTGATGGATATGGAAGGATATAGTCCTACACAAATGTCCACTTGTCTCCTTGCTTATATTGTCATTGTACACTATAACCTTCTAGCAAATAGTGAGGAGCACCTCTTAAGGACAGGTTTCCTAAGGTAATATATTCTAGAGAAAGGAATTTTCTTGTAGTATGTTCGAGGTACATATGGAGGGTGACTAGATGATGTGTTGAGGCATTGGTTAATCCTTCAGATTGATGATGGTGAAATACATGATATAGAAATGTAGGATTTTGAAATCAAGTGATAGGAAGGGATTGAGTAGATGTGATCATGATTATTGGCACATCGGTTTATTGGAATAAATATTTAGTTTCACCTTGTAATGGTAGGTATTCTAAGTAACACAAGTAAATTGAAACATAGTTCCATTTAATTGAGTATGATTAACAACTAAAAATGATTGAATTATTAGTTTGTTATATTATTCTGAGAACACCTCATGGATGGTAGTAAATATTGAAAGAAAGGATTATAGTCATAGATAAGCACTTTTATTTGGTTGATTAAAAAAATTAGGTTTCAGGTGGAATGGCCTCAAATATGAAAATGAGTGTAATTCTGTAATAAATATTAGGTACTACACCACACAACAGCCAAACACCATAAGAAGGAATCTCATACTTCTGAAATTTATGAATTAGACTTGGAATTTATAAGTTGTATTATTATGAATATATATGTTGTAATTTTATGTGTATGATACATGATAGATGATAGCTATTGAAGATCAAAAGCCTTGAAGGAATACCATTGTTATGAAAAAGGAACCATGTGATTTCGACAATTAGTCTACTAGTAGTGGATGTCTAGTAATAATTTAGTGCTCTCCTTATAGGAGAAATCCATGACAAGGTGGATCACCTAAGGGATTGTTTAGTACACAAGGGGACATCTAAGACTAGAGGGTGAGGGTATCAAGGAGGAGGAAACTTATAAGTTCATCTGGGATGGTGTCTGGAACCTTGAGGGTGTGTTAGAAGGATAATGAAATTAATTATTTCCAATGAAATCCATTATATGGGATATATTCATATCCATATAGATAAGTATTAAATAAAAAATACATACATATATTTGAATAGATGCTTACGTCATGGAATTGAGAAATATTTTGCATAAGCTAAATGTTTCTTGATAATTGTTATAATATGTATGCTTACTTGAATACTAACCTGGGCATATGTTGGAATGTTGAAGTATGGTGGTATACCAAGATATTGAATAGGATGGCACTGCAAATACAACTAAATAATGAGGAAAATAATTGTTGTTAATGAGAACACAACATTGAGGATTGTATTATTTGAAGGGGGGTATGATAGAAGGTCCTAGTATTAAATCCCATTGATTAAGTGTACTTGATTATGATTGAATGTTTGATTTTGTTTGGAATTGATATTTTAATTACCATGCCTTATTTACACCATGAGGAAAACATCTCATGGTGATATGAATAATATAAATATTATTTTTCTTGAATTTAATAAAATAATTGAGATACATGAGGTAGGCGCACATACAAATGAGGTTATGATGGTAGGAGATGGGAGAGATGAGAGGTTACTAGGGGGTTATACATTCCAAAGAATCCTTAGTTTTCCATTTTTCAAACTTTACTTTGTTTCCTTAATCACCATGTTCCTTACTAAAAATATAAAAACCTTAACTACCAAACATTGAATGCATGTGGTAATTGTGGATATGTAAACGTTACATAATTATGAAATCAAGAGGATAAGTACCTTCACCATGGGAATTGTGAGAGAAGTGGTAAAACCTATATTTTCTCACATTTTCTTCAAAAAAAATCATGTCACCACAATAAGGGGGAAAATGAGGTCTCGTGGGGTGTTGGGGTCAGGGTGATTTTTTTATTCATTCATTCATCATTATACCCCCCATACACATGATTGATGGGGAGGGAAGAAAATCATTATTGGATGTAGGAAATGGATTTTAGAGAGACAATGATTCATGTAGTCTTAGAGGCATGTATGTTAATATTTGTAGGGAAGAAGGAATGATTCATTACTCGTCATTCTTGTACTAAGACAAGCAACATAGTCCAATATAATGCTAACCTAAATGACATAATCAATTTAGGTTCTAAGGTTAATAGTGGAGTCCATTATGTATTCACATGAATGGTGTGTGACCATTATGAACTCATGCAAATAACATTGAAGAGAGATGCATGGGGCTAGACATAGTAGAGAAGGAAAATAAAATGGAAGAGAAGTAATTTATAAGAGAGAAAGAAAGAGAGGGAGAGTAAAATTCATTCTCTCTTGGTTGATGTTAGCATCCATGAAAGTAGTTGTATAGGTATTGGTTCCTACTAGGAGGGTGATCAAGGAATGATAGAGCCAATTTTGAATTCATGTGATGAGAACTACATAAATATGTATAGATTCTGAAAAATAGATAAAGAAGAGATTCAAATGGTTAAAAGATCATTTCTGTGAAAATAAGTGAGTTCTAGGCAGGGAGAAAATAGATAGATTAAAAAATAGGGTTGGAAAGGGATCCAGGAAAGTTATCAAGCTATGTGATGGAAAATCCATTGATAGAAGCTAAGGAGTAAACCATAGTGTGGGTTGAAAAAACAAGCAAGGAAACCTTTAAAACATGAAAAAGGTCAAGAACTAAGTAATGTTGTTGGAGTTAATGGATAATATCTAGACCCTCTATGCACACATAAAGGGAGAGGTTAGAGACTTTTGAGGGACTATTGAGTATGAGGAAGGTATTCTCCCTATTCTATGTAAGGAAAGAAATGTGTGTCACCAACATAATTGTTTTGTTCCAAGAAAAAAAATAGCAATGAGACAATGGGATAGGTAATTTTTAATCCTAAGAATGATTTCCATAAAATGTTCTAATTTTACTTAGAAGTATCATAGCTTCAATTAGGGTGGCCTATTATAAAAATGGTTAGTGAAGTAGAGTATATGGTTGGGTGGAACATTTCTCTACCTAAGTTAATGTTGGCCTTCAACTTTCAACTAGATAAGTTCTTCCTTTGGTTTATTTAGGCTTGATGCACTTTGTTGGAGTATTTTACTATTTCAATGTTGAATATTGCAACAAGACTACTATTTATTCATAATGTTAAATCAATGTCATATGTGGCAATGTAATTCTTTTAAATATAATTTTATATGATGCTTCAACATTTTTCCTAAGTACCATTACCTCTATTTATTTTTGGATGTGAGTGTGCCAGTAAACATATATAGTGCTATAGCTTGTGATGAATATTCTATGTGAATCAATGTTATGGTTATAGGATACCATTAGGTAATAATTAAATGTGGATGGAACATATGATTTCTTTGCTAATGTTGTGGAACATATGATTTATGTGCCAATGTTATGCATGAAACTGGAGGTATATATTATGCCACGTCTACATAATCATACTCATTCACCTTGTAATATTTTTTGATTAAAATAAGGGCTCACATGTTATGTTCCAAACTAGACTTAAAATAAATATATGATATTTCAAATAAATTGTTTGATAAAAATTAATTTAACAAGAAATTAAATATATAATATAATTGTATTAGGTAAAATTCCAAAAGACATAGTTCCTCTATGCCCCATGGTTTTGAAAAATAGGCTATCCATGAATATTTTGTTTTATGGAAGTGATTCTTGAGCATTTTAGATAAAATTACATATGTACAATACCTCAAATTCTTATTGAGAGAAATCATGATGCTCTTTTTGTTTGCATGTATGTTTTCATCTACGGGATATGAGGATCAATTCTTTAATTAGAAACTTAACTAAAATACTTGCACTAACAAAAAATTTGTAGACACATGATCAACTCGATGTGCAGGTACATGTTTGTATTGGTTTAGATTGGATTTCAATATGTAAGAGAAAGTATACACGATTTTTTCAAGGGAGAAAGAAAGTCCTATAGCTCCAAGGAAAATGATTTTTTCAATGAAAATTTTGACTAAAACATCTTTGCACACATGATCAACTCAATGTACAGGTACATGTTTGTATTCATTTATATTGGATTTCAATCTAGCATAGGGAGTATATACGATTTTTTCAAGGGAGAAATAAAGTCTTGTACCTCCAAGGAAAACCTCTTTTTCGGTGAAATTTTTGACTAAAACATTTGCACATAATAGATTTAATCCCTCTGGAAACCTAATAGATTTGTAATATATATATGTGTGTGTGTGTGTGTCTATATATATATATATATATATATATAAACACACACCACATGTAATTTTTCACTATTTAAACTATATTTTTGAATGTAAAAAATGGATTCAATGTCAGCAAAATTTAAACTTGAGAACTTGGATTTTGTAAACTACATATCTTAAACTTGCAATTCGAACACATTTTCCTGATTTGAAACAAAATTGACCAAAACATATTCTTAAAAAAGGATCACAATGAGACTACTTAAAATGATTTAAACATGAACAATATTGAAAATATAGTTTTTTTTAATCATGTAAATATATCCACATTGGAATGCTTTTCTTGAAATATTTTATCAGTAGATTATATTTTCCACATTAAGATTATTTTTCTGTTATTAATATATTTTTTAATACATTTCAATATTAATTAACCATCTACATTAAAATATTTTATTTATGAGTCACATTGAATATTTTATTATTAATTATATATTTTTAAATGTTGCATTCTAATTTGATATTAAAAATTAAATAAATTACATATCTCCTTAACCATTTTTACTTTTAAGTACTCCTCTTACAACATTGAAATTTTTTATTATGATCAACACTAAAATGATTTTTCATTTACACCCTCTCCATATACATATGCAAGAAGTTGAGATTGAAATAAATTATTGGAAAATGAATAGTAAAAAACATTATTTAAGTCATTACTAAAATACTTTTAAAAAGTCATTAAAGTCATGTACTGAAATAGTTTTAGAAAGTATAAGAATTATACAATTTCTTGTACTCAAAATTATACCATTTTCTTATTACTTTTAATTACTTTATTTCTCTATGAAATTGGTATAAGATTATGATAGCTTATATGGACATTGAAATATTTTATTTATGGTTGAGAGTAAGAATATAACATATGTATTCATTTATATAATATATATATATTCATTTTTATATGTTATAACGCACATTGTTTATTTACAGTGAGAATTTTAACTAAACATTTTGAACACAACAAATTTAATCTCTGAAACCTAATATATCTGTAATTGAAATTCATATATATATATATATATATATATATATATATATATATATATATATATATATACATACTAGATGTAAATTTTCATTTTTTAGATTCAATGTCTCCAAAATGTATATATAGTGAAAAAAATTACCTGTATTTTTTGTATATTTATATATATATATATATATATATATATATATATATATATATATATATATATATATATATATATATATATATATATATATATATATATATATATATATAGAACGTGTAATTTTTTAATGTTCACTTTTTTTAATGTCTTCAAAATGTTAAATCTTTCTCCTCTTCATGGTTACCATATATACGAATAGGATGTTGATAATTATTGATGTCTATGGTCAACCAGTAAATAAAATTGCACTACATATCTAGTGATGTGGATTGCATATAGAATTTCTCAAATATCTCCTCCATATTCATCTTGCTAATGAAGTTTATTTGAATTAAATAGTTTCAAATTTATTATTAACTTTCTTAAATTCTCATTTTAATATAACCTCTTTAATTTCAATCTTCAAAATTTGGATGACAGTATTTATTTCAATAATAAATCGGTTTTGAATATAGGTGGTTAATTTTTTTTTAATAAGATGTCTTCAGGATTCCATTCAATTGTGTTCCAACTGAATTTTTTGAACAGAAAAACACCTTATTATTCCAAGAATAACAATAAATTTATCAATTCATAGTAGAAACGTAATGGTGAAAGTTTTTTTTTAATAGGGTGTTTTCCAGTGAATGGTCTTCTGATAGAGTTTTTCAAACTGAAAAAGCCTTTGTATTCAAATATCAACAACTACTTTATCATTTATTTGTAGAAACATAAATTGCATAAAGTGTACATTTAAAATAAAGGGTAAGTAACAAAATAGATGATGGAGTTTGGGTTGTATTTATTTTCGAACACGAGGAATCATGTTTTCTGAATGATTTTTTTTAATTTTTTCATAGATTTTGACTTAACGATGAGTCAAAGTTAAGAAACAAGAATCGAACTTCAATTATTTTAACGAGAATGAAAAATAAAAACCAATTATCTAAATAATATTTGAAAATTATAATTAAATATACCAAAAATTCATTATCTAAGGGAAAAGAGAACAAGGTTCTCAAGTTCTGTAATGGACACATATAAATAATGATACATATTTTATGAAGATTTTTTATTTTTTCATAGATTTTAACTTAAAGATCAGTCAAAGTTAAAAAGCAAGAATCATACATCAATTATTTTAATGAGTTTGAAAAATAAAAAAACTTATTATCTAAATAATATTTGAAAATGATAAGTATATATCATAAAATTGTAATTATATATACAAAAAAATCATTATCTAAGGGAAAAAAGAATGAGGTTCTCAGGTTTTGGAATGGACGCATATATTTAATGACACTTATTTTATTATGAAAACACAACACATTTCTAAGAAAAAATTATTATGGTTCCCAAAACTGAAATAAAAAAAAGAAAAAAGAAGGAAAAGGTAGATCATGGAAGAGGAATTGCATCTTGGAGCAAATATACAGACTTACTTTTACCGTTGTACGTTGGTTCCTGACTTCTTCATTCAAATTACAATACTTTGCGAACAATCTTGTACCACTGTGTGCTCTATTCATTACTTCTTAATTCAAATTCTACAACTTTGCTAACAGGCATCGTGCATTAGATATGATTGTGACTAAACATACGTAACAAACTTTGAAGATGAAACAAACACTATTCAATTATTTAAATAGACATGAAAATAAGACTCTTGAATTTTTAAATAAAGGTGAATAATTCTTTTACTACCATTTGTTCCAAAAAATGGGGGTCATTTTCTCCAAATTAGTCCCAATACCATGAAATACGAGCAAATGAAAGAAAGAAACCTTTTTACACCAAATGGGGAGGGTGAAATAACTATCATAAATACATATTCTTATAAATTAGGGTGAATGGAAGGTTGTAACACCCAATTTCATGGGATAATTCCTTGTTTTTACCCTCTCCCTTAAAATAAGGTGGGCTAACCTCTATACCTAATTCTTTTATAAAATAAATTTGGGGAGATTTGAAATATAAATTTACTTTTTTTACCCTCTCCATGAAAATAAAGTCAGCTACCCTCTAGACCTAAATTTTTTATAAAATAAATTTGGGGCGATTTGAAATAATATACTATGAGAAAAAAATTCGCTCAATAAAAAATTAAAACCCTTTAATTTCGCCCAATGGCAAAAATTCGCCCCTAAAAGTTTCTATGACTCCCTCCAACCAGTCCTAATCTCTAAGCCCATGAGCTACCATGGATGTCAAGAATGTTGAATCCTCTCCTTTCTTCCCCCTCTGCGCATCACTGGACATGCTTACACTCTCCTTCTATATTTTGTAGATATGTTGCCCATATCTACTCCTCGGATCTTAGAAAAATGAAATTCCCTAGTTTGGAACTTCCTGAGGAAGAAAATTCCCTCACTTTATTTTCACTTCCTCTTCTAATGACTTTCTCCCCAAGAAAACAAAATTTTCTTGTAGAAAAATGCATCCCACCAACTCCGCACTGAGGCTCTGTGTTTCTCCCTCTGGCTCGGAAAAAATCTGATCTGGAAGACCTTCCTCTCCCTCCACTCTCTTAGAGAGATACTTTCCCAGAAATTTCAGCACTTCTGTCCTAGACTTCACAATCCCTCTGGGGATTCAAATTTCCACTTTCAACATCTCTTTAGCCTCTGTCTCAGTGCTGGATCTTATTTTCCTATTCCATGATCAATTCAAAGTCATAGATCTAGAATCTGACTACAACAAACTGAATTACTTCTCCTACTTGCAACTTACATTAACATTATTTTGAAGATTAATTCTCGAAACATTGAAGCAATTACTGAAGAAACCTTCACTTAATTAATTTATATGCAGAAACACGAAGCTAAGAAAAATAAATAACACACACAGGACACTGTTATTTTTAGACAAATGTCTCCAGAAAAACCCAATGTGGGAAAATGGGTGCAACATATCTGAGGGTTTTATTATTAAGAAAAAAATATATCTAAATACATCTCGAATTGTCTCACTGGAAAAAATTTTTAAAGAGAATATTGAAGAGAAAAAATAGTGATTTTACCTCACTCTGCAAGTCACGACTGATCCGGTAGGTGAAATGACGAAACCTCAGCACCCTCTACACCGCCTCTCCACAGTAGTTGCGTAGGCCTGTGTGGACTCCTGAAGGACTATTTCATCCCTTCTGCATGATCTTCCAACTCTCAAGAAACTCGATCGAGTCCTACTGGGTCACAATCTCAACTTCCTAGCTGAATTTGGATTGAAACTCATAAATATTGTGATGCCTCTGTGTGGGGTTTGTGTGGCCCTGCGTCACCCGTTCTGGGTGTTATGTCACCCTCTCGGGGTATTTCCTTGTTCCATATACGTCTTTCTCTGCCTCTTTGCTTATGACCCTTGGCTGCGGAGAAGATCCTCCTGCCGAAACTTCCTCTGCCCCTCAACTATGCTGAAGAATCACTTGTATATTTTTTCCTCTTAAGCATGGCTCACTTCATGAAATTCGATCACTTGATCCTTTCGGTGTGTTTTAAAAATGATCCTCAAGCATCCCAGTATAGTCTTCTTGTTAAGACTTCAATGGCTAAGATTACATTTAGACTTGATCTGCTTTTTCTAGAATTTTCACCCATAGTTTAAATTAATACCCATTATTTATTTTAAATTCCTATGTTAGGCTTAGTGTCTTGATTAAAAATAATGAATTTATCAAATAACACAGTTTATGGGTAGAATTTTGTAAAACAATTTCTGGGTTATCTGTAATGCATGTCTCTAAGTCTCTCGACAAAATTTGAGACTTATAGCACATCTGGTGGTACCAAAAATCAAAAATATCTACCCCTATTTTCCATTTCCCTATACATGCATCCTAAAATGACTTTTAATATGAATTTCAATTATACATCGTAAAATAAATGAAAGTAAAAATGAGATGTAAATTCCAGAACTCTGGTTAGGAAAAACCCACAACCGCGATGAACATATTCTTAAATACCATCTTACCATTCCTCCTAATCAAAGTTGTACAAAATAAAAAGACATTATTAATTGAAAATAAATTCCTATGTATACTTCCACATCAATAGTTCCAAAGATGCTCAGTAATTTAATTATGAGTTAAATTAGATACAAATAAATTATCAATCTAGGTTTTTACATTTGTAAAGAACAAATGAACAATATATGCTTGTAAATTAACTTTAAATTTAAGAGGAAAAATAATTTGTTAAAAGTAATTGCAAGACTAAAATTAAAATAAAATCCTACTCATTAAATGGTATCCAAAATGAGCACACACTTTCTTATGAAAATAATAAATTCATTCTAAGAAAACAAGACATAGATTAGGAATCCAATAAGGTTCAATCTAAAGAAAGCAAAATATTATAAACTACAAAACCATGAAATTTTAATCTATGTGAAATGAACGTGCAATTATAACCTATTCAATTCTATTATATGTCACCAAGTCTATGCTATGAAATAATCAAACTTCTACTCTATGAAAGACTTACACTTTCTATTTATATGAAAGAAATTAAAGTTCATATTCTAAACCTATTTTATGAAAGCATTTAAAATATTTTCTTAAGTCTATTTGATCAAAGCTCTTGGATTATATTCTAATGAATATAAATACATACTTATGCTATGAAGGTAAGAAAAAATTATTTTATGAGAACTAAGTTGAAAATAGTATTCTAGGAAAGTATTTAAACTTTGCTTCTAAAGAAGTAATAGAACTCTATTCTAAGGGAAATAAGGACACTTATCCTATGAAAATTACTAGATGTTATTGTAGGAAAGATCAATTTTAAATTATAGTTATCTATGATATCAAAGTAAACTTATGTTGATTGGTGTGTGTGTGTATAAAGTTCAAAGTTCATTCATGAGAGTGCAATATCTATAAATATAAGTATAAAACAAGTGCAGAGGTAAAATACTAATAGAAACAGTCGATTAAATTTTTTTTTGGTTGCTTTCCAAAGGTTTATTCAAGCACGTGTACCCTCAAAAGAATAAGAATTGAGTAAAAGATAGTGCATAAATGAACAAATAAAAACAATGCATTAAATGAAATACATGAAAGAAGTCTTGTAGAACATAAACGCAAGGGCAAATAATATACACTCATATTAATCAAAGACCAAATTTTCATGGAGGTGTAAACATAAAAGAGAATTGTATTAACTGAGTACTTTATGTAAAATCAAAAGAACTTCACTTGCATTAAAAAATAATAACAACATGTGAGCATACTGAGCATATGGTTCATTTCTCAATGCAACATTTTATAATGTTTTAAAATAACTACCCTAAGAAACTAATTACTAGAATTTTGATCTATGAATCAACATATCAGTATATTATTTCCACTGAAACTCTAATTCACGTGATTCGCTATCAAGGAAAAAAATCGTTTGAGAAAAACATCGTCATTCTTTAGATCCTTCATTCCTTCATGTTCTCGCTCTCTTGATATGGAATCAAGCTCGCTTGGTACTCTGTTCTGATATCATGTGCCATGTTACAGTTTGACCAAAGGCTTGACTTTGATGTTGTGGCCAACTAGAATTCTTCAACTTGCACCTAATAGGAGGAAATTCATGTGGGCCCAATTTAGGATGTTTCCCTGTGATTTGGTTGATATATATTCCATGGGATCTATTTGAACCTTGGAATGATCTAGAGAATATTAGTGCAACCTCGTAATGTATTAATTTCTATAACTCATACAAAATAAGCCAAATTTACGAAGGAAAATATATAGAATTGAGAGAATATTGCACATTTACATTATTTCTTATTTTTGTAGCTATGATGGCTTCTTATTTCAAAATAGTATGGTAGTGATGTGAGGATAAGTGGAAAATGAGTGAAAACCTGTGTAACTAACTGTAAAAATTATGCAATTCATGTGGCCTAACAGGGAATAAAAAGTTAAACATCGCATGTTTTTCAAAGAGGTACTAAAGTGTTCATTGGAAGTTGAATACTTTCATTACCTAGAAAAAATCCAAGTGTAGATCTTAACCCTATACCAGTGGTGAGATAATTCTCGAATGGAAAGGAAGGACAAATGCCAAATGATTGATTCAGAAGGGTAGTCATTCTAGTCAATCAATACATTAAGTAATCACCATCGCATGACTACCTTGAATGGTTTAAACAATCCACCTAGGGCTCCATCACATGGTTGGTCCAGTGTGTGTTATGCATACCCGACAGGTGCTGCGAGGACCCATGCATTATATCCTTTAACTATATCACTCTGAGGGGGGAATATATATATATATATATATATATATATATATATATATATATATATATATATATATATATATATATAAGCCTTATACCACAATGGTGGTTTGGGTATTGCATAAGACTCAATGGTTAGGTATGGGACATAAATATAATTAGTTTAAGCATGGGTTCAAGCCCAACATATTTTACTTGCAAGCCACATTTTACATTAACAAGATTGATATATAGTGGATAGAAAATGACTATATAAGTAACTTTGGAATCATGGTTAATGGTTCAAAACTCATACTCTTTTCAAAAATTTAAATGAATCACCTTTTAAAATATAAAATGAAACTTAATCAGAGAAGTAACATGCCATCATTGGACTATGTAGGAGTATCAAAAATAATAAAATTATGTCATAACTTGGAGGTACATTAAATCCACCATCACAATGCACTCAATAAAACCATGGATTACAACATGCTAAACCATATACAACATGCTCAAACATGGTCAACCATGATTCAACATAGTCACCATTAACAACTTTAAAGTTGTTTTGAGTATTATGGACCACAAATTATGTTACAACGTCATGAATACTAAATGTATTCACAATGTGATGAATAATAAATTTCATTACGGTGCAATGAACAATAAAAACCATTCCAATTTAATGGGTAGTAAACAATGTCACAATGTGGCAAAAAATGTCATAATGTTATGAACAATCAAGACTATCACATTGTCATCGGCAATAAAAATCGTAGCAATCTGACCAACATTAGATATCATCCCAATGTGCCAAACAACATATGGCATATGCATTGTAAAATGGGTTGACCATGGTTGATATACATCAACATAGTTCTCATTGTCAAACATGGTCAATTGTACTCAACATGGTCAAACATTGGCATAAATTCTCAATGTCAAAATGGCCAATCAAGGTCATAATTTCAACCATTATAAGATGGTTAACCATAGTCAACATCATCACATAGCCAACATAGTCAACTATAGTCATCCAATTCAATAAATTCAGCTATAAATAATCATATTGAGCATAATTTTAGTCAACCATAATCGAACAACTCAAACGTATTCAACCATGCTTGAATTAAATCAATAATGTCCAACCATGTTCACCATAGGAAACCATGTCCATCATGAACATACATGGACATCCATGGTCAATCACTCCATTAAGTATAGTCAATATGATCAACCATATTCATCTAACCATGGTCAACAACAGTCACCCATATTCAACCATACTCAACCATAGTCCATGATACTCGTACAAGCTCATCTACGGTTAATAATCTCACCATGCTCAAACATTGACAAGAAGTTCAACCATAATAAACTAGCTCAATAATCGTGAACCATACTTAAAATGATCATTATTCGTCAAACATAGTTAATCATAAATGAAAATTTTTAATCCTTGACACAAATAGTGCACCCTGGTTAATCCTAATAAGCCTTATCAACCATGGTCAATAATTGTCAACAATAGTTTACCTCATTATACTATTGGAGAACAAGACCATCCATTGTGAACAACAATCAACCTTAATAAACCTTACTCAACCATGTGTTGACCATAATCAACCATAGTTAGCTATAGTCAACCATAATAAACCTTATTTAGTAATAGTGAACCATTGTGCACCATAGAAAACTTGGGAAACCATGGTCAACTAAGGTGAAATATGGTCAAACGATTTTCAATAATCGTCTACATTCACAATGGTCAATCATTATGACATGGTTGACCATAGTCAAGATCATCACATAATCAACATAGTTAACTATACTCAATAAATTCAACATAGTGAACTATCATCATCTTATCTAACATATAAAACCTTATCAACCATATTCAACCTAATCAAACTCAGTCAACCATGTTCAAACATTGTCAAACATAGTTATATAAAGTAAACTATGGTCATACATCTTCAAGCATTGCCAACATGGTCAAACATCATCAATGAATGTCATCCATGTTCAACCATACACCAACATAGTTATCCATTGTCAACAATGGTGAAATATGGTCAATCATAGTCAACATAGTAGAACCCATGCTCTACCCACTCCTAATGGTCAACCATTTTTCAAAATGGTTATAATGGTTGAAGATAGTTAACCAACCTCTCTATGGTTGAACATAATCAACCATTATCAACATGTAAAACCATAATATATCATAGAAAGGTATGGTCAACAATGACCAATCCTTATAAATCTTGTCAATTATGTGAGCCATCATCATCCATGGTTGATCCTCTTTATCCATTGTCAAAACATGGTCATCCATAGTCAAGAAAGGTTAACCTTAACCTTAATCAACCTTAATGAACCATGTGTTAACCATATTCAGCCAGATTCAACCACAACTAATATTTGATAGGAATAGTTAACCATCATACACCATACACAATATGGTAAGCCATGTTCTAATATTGTAAAATGATTTTGTAAATTTGGTTGACCATGGTCAACCATTTTTGTAACATTAATATAAATGAGATAAAAAACATTGTTATTGATATGAACATTCATTTTCTCAACATTGATGTATTTAAACAATAGAGTTTCCTTAGGGTTTACTGTGGTTGATAATGTATTCTTTTAAAATTCATGTAACATTAACATTAATAGTAATGTAACATCAATCATTCTCAACCATCGTCAACATTAATGTAACAATTTAACAACTAACAACATTAACTTTATATTGTTAGATTAATGTAACATAAATACATTGTTATATTTATAGTTTACCATAGCCTTACTCAATCGACCATGTTCACCCCTAGTCAACACTCTTCATCCTTTTCAAGTTTGACACCTATGGCCAACCAAGGTCAACCATAATCTTCCCCTTAACCCATGGTCAACTATGGTAACCATTGCGAGTCATGGTGAATTGAGATCAACCATAGTAATCATTGTTAATAATGTTTGACTTAGGTTGAAAATGGTAAACATTGTCAACCATGGTCTACCTTAACAAACAATGGTTGACACTCTTTAATCATAGTCAATCCCATCAATCCACTCCATCTATTAATTTAACCATTTTTGTAACATGAAAGTAACATTAGCATTAAAATTAATGTAACATCGACCGTGATCAACATTAATGTAACGTTATTGTAACCACGTAACAATGGTTGACCATGGTATACCAAAGTCAACCATGATCTTTCCTCTTAATCCCATCTCAACCATGGTAATCATTATCAATCATGGTAAACATAGGTCAACCATGGACTACCTTCACTAACAATAGTAGACCCCGGCCAACCTCGTCAATCTACTTCAACCATTAATGCAACCATTTTTGTATAATTAATGTAATATTAACATTACAATTATTGTAACATGAACCATTGTCAACCATGGTTAACTATTGTCAACAAATCCACCCCACACTTTAAGCATCAACTAACACAAACACATTAGTAAATATGGTTGGTATATGTTCATCCGCAACATTTTCCAACTTTTAAAAAATAATATCGATTGACATATATCAACTACATTTTCTAATATAATTATACTAATTAATATTAAATAATCTTTAAAATAACATTTTCTTTGTCTCCCTACCTTCTATTTAGATGGAAAAAGGCGTTAAGCTAATTAATCAGGCAACCCTTTACCCATGTATAGTGTTATAATTCATAAAAGAGCAAAAGAACGCTTCATGCCTTCACCCCCTCTATAGGGTTGTAATTCATAAAATAACAGAAAAGCTTCCCCGTGTCTTCGACTCTAATATGAATCTGGGAAATTTGGGTAGATTCAATTTCCAAATTTTATCTAAATTCGAAATAAGTAAACGGACATTTAAAAGAAGGAACACGATTCAAATGGTTAAACTGAGTATCTGTAAGGTTCCAATCATTCATCTTATTCTCAACCTCCATTATAATAACATAAACAACAGTTACCTCGCATCGTTTTCTCACGAAAGTGGGCCTTGTTAAAAAAATAAGAGAACCGTAATTAAGAATGTGTATACCGACGGCATTTACATGATATCACGAACTAGGTCTTTGTCTTACCACATTTTAGGTACGCAGAACGTGATTATGTCTGAGAGTCCCCACCAACGTAGAACCGTGCCATTATTTCCTCCGTTGTGTCATGTGCGGCTTGCCAGGGTAAACCCCAATGACAATTATCTGAGGATTCAAACTTCAACATTGAAAACGGTGAATCCATTTGTTAACAAACAATTTCCTCCGACCAAAAGGGCTCCATGATTCTCTGTAATGGTTAATAATAGATCGGGTCCATGTTTCTCTGTAATGGTTACTAATAGATAATAGTTGAAATTTTAATTTCACATGTATTTTATAATTACTAATAACAATAATTTAAAATAAAACTATAAATCTTCATATAATTTTTAAATATTTCTTAATAAGTTCATTGATATGAGTATAGATTTGTTTAAATTTTTTTTTATGGTGCAATTTTAATATAATTTATAAATATTTTTTAATAACTTTATTGATGACTATATATCCGTTTTAGTTTTTTAAGATACAACTTTTTTCAAGTGAATTTTTGAAAACAATATTTACATTTCAGAAGATTTCATTCCTATATATATATATATATATATATATATATTTCAAATATATATATATATATATATATATATATATATATATATATATATATTTCTTTTTTTCTTTTCTAACCATATATAATATATACATAGTTTACCTTCAATATTTTATTTATGATTTACAATATTATTATTATTATATTTTAAATGTCATGTATTAATTTTCTCTTAAGAATGATATGCCCTTCTCTTATTACTTTTTCCTTTTTTCTTTTCAATTACTTTCTATCTTTGAGTACTAGAATATTTTATTCTGGTTAACATTAAAATAATTATTTCTTTTAATTCTTTATATATGAATTAATTCATACTGATATTTAAATAGTTTCTTAAAAATAATTGGTAGGCTAATGTGAATGTTTTTCATTAATCAAAAAAGCTTATATATGATGTAATAGACCAAAATGTCATAGCTCAGATTCTGCTTCCTAGCACACAATTTGGTACCATCCACTTCACATTGGTATTACACATCAAGAAACTAAAACCCCAACCACAACAATTAATCCAATATATCTTTACAATTTGACAATAAATCTCATCATTACTGCATTTCAAAGCAAACAACAAGACATGGTAGAACTATAATCGAAACAACATGTTATTTTGAAGACAAACAATGAAACATAGAGACAACACACCATCTTTGCAAAAGGAACCTTCACGGTACAATGTGCCCAAAACACACCAGGGCCAACTAGTTTTAAAAAAATATATAAAGAAATGTTTTTTAACTTTACACGAATTATACATTTTCTCCATGCTTAAAATAAAAAATATAAGGTTTTTTTTTTTAATAATCAAGTAGAAATTTATGTTACTTTGTATAAACATCCATATCTTTTTGTCCAATCTCCTTCATAATTATAATATTAACAAACAAAAAGTCATATTTTATATTCCTTTTAATTGGAACTAATTAAAAATATTTATTTATTTTTGACGTTTTATATTATTTTTAATTAAAACTAATCAAATATGTATATCCATTTTTTATTATAGCTAATATTATTTATTTATTTAAATAATAATTACGCCGATAGGCGTAACCCCCTATCAGAAGGAGCATGTCTTGTGATTAGGTTAATTAATCTTTTTGATCTGATGGTCTAGATTGAAAGATGCCAGTATATTCTGGTCGTCGCCACTAAATCAATGGATGAAATTCAAAAAAGTAACTTCCTTGCATATCTAAATCATGTGTTTAAACCATACTTAAATTATTTTTTTACAAAACATGATTAAAAATTTACTGTGCCATTTGTTGAACGCCACCTATCAAGATTAACCAGTGATGGTTCAAACTAAAATGCCACCTGTTTGATTGTTCAAATTCTCAATTAAACTAAACTGCCACCTGTTTGATTGTTCAAATTCTCAATGAAACGTGCGCCTGCCACCTGCGCCCGCCATCCTCCGAACGGTTTTAAAAATTTGTATACATTCAGGCTTTAAAAAATATATAATTAAACGTGTCTGTATGAGAATTAAACGTGTCTTTAAAAATTGTATAATCATCCGATTTTTCAAATTCTCAATGAAACGTGCGCCCGCCACCTGCGCCCGCCATCCTCCGAACGGTTTTAAAAATTTTTATAACAGGCCATTAACCACATATTCTCAATTAAACGTGGCAACTCATCCTCAAACGTGGAGTGCGGAAGAAAAGGTGGCAGCTCATCCTCAAAGGTGGAGCAGGCAGCGCAGACGTTTCTCATGCAACATTAATGTTAATGAGTAAATGAACGTGGGCGAGAGCGAGCAGGTGAGCGGCTTGTTGAAGAAGGCGGATCGAAGGAAATCATATTTAGGTGATTTCCCACTGGGAAGAGCGAACTCGGTGCCAAAGGATTCCGACGAGGTTTGGTCGAGTTGATAACAGTTTTTCTGCGTTTAATCGGTAAGCATATACATTAGGACCACAATCTCCCTATTACAGTTTTCCGTGTTTAATCGGTAAGCATATACATTAGGACCACAATCTGCCTTCTCTTTTGAATAGTGCTTTTGGAAAATCCAGTTATTCGTTCCAAATATTTAATGTTTTGATGCCGAGAATGCACGCCTCTGTAAAAACACAATTATACTCCGTCAGAACGGACTCACAAACCCTTTGTGTGGAAGTGTGTTTGTTGACTCGTAGCGCCAGCGCGCAGGTGACATTACATACAATCCTTGCAGCGATAAAACCAATCCTTTCATATATTCCAGAGAATTTCGTATTTGCTACTTCTGTGCATCTGTGTATAGAGACGCTCTTTTTGGAACAGTTTTGTTTTTTCATTTCACGGTGAAGTTCCCATTGCTCTACGGGATCAAGAGCTCAGCCTAACCTGCTCGAGAAAGTGTTGGATATTGTATAAACCAGGGCTGCCATTTATTTCCTAACCTAGAGTAATTATTTTTAGCGGATCCTTGTCATGTTTTGTGGATTCCTATCTCTAGAAATGAGACAATCATGATTGCCAATAAGTGGTTATCAGAGCATAGTAATACACACATAACTTAAGCCGGAGAGATTGTTAAACATTAGATAAACCAGGAAAGATTGTTAGACATTAGCTAAACCAGTGATCCTTGTGTGTTGAATGTTTCTCTCTCGCTATGCGATCATAAACAGAAACGCGCTCATACGCTTTAACTGGAAAACAATATGGCCAACGCTTATGACTGAACCACGCGCTCCTTTCTATGCTTTTTTTTTTCAGAAAATTGTACATATGCATAAGTTTGATGTTTTAGATATTAACTTTACTTTGATTTGTTAACATTGGTCGACAAAGCTTTCCTGTGAACTCTCTCTTGGATCTCTTAATCGGAGAGGGGATAAAATCAGAATTGTATGCAAACCTCTTCACCGTAAACTTTAGTATTTATTTCCAGAGAAGATTCCATTTTTATGTTATTAGTGTTATCACATCCAAACACATCTATGTTTTATTAAAGTTTCCCACATACACACACGGAGATATCTCACTAGGGCAGAAAACAAATAATCGGTCTCCAGGGCAGATGAAGAGGATTTAATGTTAGAAGTTGGCGGGTAAAAGTTTATGCACATAGGAAAGGCTTTGCACGATCATGATACCATTTAGGGTTTCTTCGCAATGTCATCGTGGGGCGGAAACGGCACAGTTTACTTTGTGAGGCTCGGGGGCAAAAAAAATTTGAAATAGTTAAACGCTTGCATTCTTTATAGGTCCCGGCCGACACTATAATAATTCGGTAGGAGCTATTTTAAATACGTTAATGAACTTTGATCGATTTATCTTAATGACACGGCAAGCCCGTTAAAACGAAATTTTTGCGTTTTGACAGAAAGCGTGGCTGATTCGTGACTACAGTTAAAGGTCCCAGGCGAACTATAGTTTTATAATAAATGCTTGCGGGGTAAGTTCTTGCATTTTGAATATACCCCATCCACGCGTGCATTCATAGAGCGAGAGTTATGTATTATGTTTGCGAGTCGAGTTTTAATGGCGGGGGGGATTTTGTAGCGATACATTTTATGGTAGAATTACAGCAACTGGTAGTTAAACGATTAACGTGTAAGATTCTATGCATAAGTTAAATCGATTCTTGAATAAGTTATAACTGCTCCTAGTTAAGATCGATGTTGTTCGAGTTCTCTTTATCAGAATTTGAGGTTAGCATGTATTTTGGTGGTAAGTCTTCAAACAACATTTTTAATTTCAGCCCACATCATGAAAATATAATTTCAAAATGTTAATAAACTCTTGAAAGCACAGAAAATGAACTTAAGCATATATGACTATTAATTTTGTATTTTTCAATGGTGATTATCTAATTCTGTCATTCTGAATCTTCTAATAATCATGTGAAAAACGATTCAAATACACGAATTCTTATATGTAATGAGAAAACAAGAATGGTATGTATTCCAAAATGATAGAGCGAGAGCGCCAGCCTTTTAATATGCTTAAAATGACTCATACCTCATACGCAAGTACTACGGATGATGGAATGAAAGTCACCATTTTCCCTACATTCTTCCTCTAGTTTGAAGGCAACATGAAATGCATGCTTAGATATCAATTTGTGAACATTCTTCAAATTATTAAATACTAGCTTATCAAATCATGTCACTCAGGTGGAAATCTTGATGTATTGTCACAATCTAAAGTGCATTGATGTCTTTTCCTTATTCACATAGTGTTACTCTCGCAAAAGAGGAGCAGCAAGTCTAAGCGTTAGAAGTTGATTGATTGATTTTATCCAGGTCTACTTTTGTCATTTTGTGGCTGATGATTTGACTGAATTGTATGCATTTTAAATTTACCAAACTAACATGTCGAGTAGTGAAAATTGCAAATTAGATTGTTTCTGTCATCTCGGCCAAGACAAGGAATTGCTTTCTTATCAGAAACAGGTTGTCCTAAAATTTGGAAAAGTTGAATTGACACTTCAAAGATAACAAACACATGTTTTGTAGGCGATATTTATGGATATAAGATCCAAATATAGTGCAAAAACCAATCATTGTTTTCTTTCATCCCTATATTTTCTAGTACGATGCTTGATAAACCATGATAGCGTATTTATGTGAGAGACACTTTGTTCTCCCCAGTATACGGAAATTGTTACGGGTTTAAAAACGAACTTCAAATTTCAGAAAAGGGAAACGATGTAGCATTATTGATTTATTCTCTCAGGTGTATCTGTCTTTTTCCATCTTGGACTTGAGGTTATAGCTAAAAATGATCGGTGAAATCAAGGAACCAAATTAAAATTTTCGGATGGGGTGTTTATTATTCTATAAGTCTTCTACTTGATTTATGCTATGTATGAGCTGAATTTGATATTGAATCTAGCAGGAGAATGGAATCATTTGATTCTAATGAATATTATATTTCTCACTTCTTGTCAGACAAATTTGTAATGACTCAGAACAACTCTTTTCCTGAAGTGTCTCTGTAGTGATGTTGAAAGTGGAGAACTTAGCCATTGATTCATGTCTTCCATCTCATTCGTTCTAACAAATAATTCATTATAGTTTGCCTGTTATCTGTAAGTTCATAGTCATTGTCCCTAGAACCACATCTACTTTTCCCAAAGAGATAAACATGGGGCTTGATAAGTTATAGTATCTAACTCTCCTATACTAAGTTTTATTTTTATAGTGGTACATACTCAATAAATACTTCTTTATTGTGACAGTATTAAGGTGATTTTCCATTGTTTTAATGACTCAAATACTTTCTGCAATCTTTGATGATTGAACCTATGGATACTATGAAATAACAAAGCGCTATGACTTTTTTGATTCTTAATATACTCTTATGATATAAGAGTTTAACCCTTGATACACCTGTGATACATGAACTATTTCATTCTCAATATCTGAATCTATGTTGAGCAAAAAGTTCTACTAATTTTTTCATTGTTACTTTTAGTTCACAGGCTTTTCTTGCTCACTGTTTGTGAGGGGCATTCCATTGATATTTTATACGATGGAATGCCAACTCAGCATGGTTCCCTTTTTAACACAATATTGGAGATTCAAACGACCTCACCACTTAGAAAATGATACGAAATTATTTCACCCCCTTTTCAAAGGTATGCAGAAGAACAACATCATTAATAGAAAGATAAAAATATGAATTAGAGAAAGGCATGGATCACATATTAAAAGGAAATAATAGAGCTCATGTACAAATTTCCATATTTGTTGCATTTATGTGTGTCTAACATAACTCTACTTTCAACATCTTGCTTCATGCAACATGCACCATACTTTGAATTTGCAAAGACCCGGGAATTCTCCACCCCCCATTTAAATGACCCTACAAGTTGAATTCTTTTCGTTTTTCCTCTATAATCATAAGCGTACGATTATGCATGATGGAGAATCTAGCATTTTTCCCTTATTAATATATTTAAAGGAAGCATGATATAAATGTAAATATAATATCTGATGGATTAAACAAAACAATTGTCTCCATATTTTTGGCTTTAGCATATATTGTGCAAGTGTACTTCGGAGAGTATAAGAACCTGGATTGACATTTAATTCTTGTAATTTATCTCACAATTAATTTGCCATTTAAAGGATGCTTTGACCTAGTAACTTGAGAGATGAAAAGATCTCTCTCACATTAATGAGGATCAGTACTACACAATGAACATTAGGAAAAGACAATATTAAATGCAGTTGGTAATATAGTCAACTAGTAGACTATTCAATTATTAACTCAAAGTTGATGAAAGATACAGAATTTAAAGTTGCATTTCAGTACGAAAATTTTCTAATATTTTTGTAGGATAATTTGTTAATGCAAGTTTCCATAGTTATTATATTTTCTTTTAATAAAGCCTTCAGCAAACTACCCAAGGTTATTCGCGTCGTGCCCTTTGAACCGCATTGAGATTCTCCCACCAATTCTACTTTAACTGTAGTTGGAAGACGTATTTATACACTTAGCACTTACAGCTCTTACTCATCTTCAGGTATTTGCCACCTCACTCACGTAATAAAAGTTTAAGATAACGACCTCTTGTCTGACTGTGAAACACAATGATATACATAAAGCGGTATATAATCTCAAAATAATCATAGGATGTGTTGAGTCACCACATCAATACCTGAGATAATGCGCCTTTACTTACCACCCAACCTCATATGTTGGTATTCCTCTTCCTGCTTTATTTATTATCTGAGCTAAGTTAATTAATGCTTTGGCATACGCATATGGTGCTCATATTAGAGTACTCATCTGCATCTATATGTATCCTGTACTCATCAAATACCATCATCTTTACCTTGCGTAATGACATATCCCCACTATTGATCCCAATCACTTTATTTTGGACGCTATCATACACTAAGTACAGAACATATCAATGGAATACTAACTCTAGCATGGTTCCCTTTTAACACAACTATTGGAAGTTAAACGACCTCACCACTCCAGAAAATGATCGAAATTATTTCACCCCCTTGTACTAGAACAATACATAGAAAGAATAACATAATTAATAGAAAGTCCAAAAATATGAATTAGAGAAAAGGCATGGATCACATATTAAAGGAAATAATAGAGCTCATGTACAAATTTCCATATTTGTGCATTGTATCTTGTAACTCTGTTCAACATCTTGCTTCGTATACCACTACTTTAGATTTGCAAAGACCCAGGAATTCTCCACCCCCCATTTAAATGACCCTACAAAGTTGGTTCTTTTAGTTTTCTATATAATCATAAGCGTACGATTATGTGATGGAGAATCTCTGCTTTCCCTTGACAATATATTTAACAGGAAATAAATCTCAAAAAGTCATACATAATATCAGTCAGTTAAATGATAATTATCTCCACTATTTTGGCTTCATTTATATATTGTGCAAGTGTACTTGAAGTATAAGAACTTTGGATTAAGCATTTTAGCCTTTATGGTATCTCAGGTGTTTACCATTAGGATGCTTTGACTGAGAAGTAACTTGAGAGATGAAAAGATCCTATCACATTGTATGAGGATCCATTTTACAATGAACATTAGGAAAGACAATATTCATTGCGATTGGTAATATAGTCAACTAGTAGACTATTCAATTTATTAAAACAAAGTTGATGAAAAATTTTGAAAATTTAGATTTTGTTTTAATTTTGAAAATTTTCTACAATAATTTTTTTGTAGGATAATTTGTTAATGCAAGTTTCCATGATTATTTATATTTTTATTTATCAAGAAAGGCGCTAATAAAATACTAGAAGTTAAATCCGTAGTACTTGCTGAGACAGCCAAGGTCATCCCACTAATTCTTTATGCTTCTGCGATTGAAGAGGGTATCTGTACCTTTAAACTTTATTTCTCCCCACTCATCATGTGATGTGCCACCTCATCACGTAAACAAAGTTTAAGACAAACCTCTTATCTATTTATTATTTCAATGCACTTGACATTGCTCTCAATCTAGATATAGGATATGACAGATTACCTTACGTCGCCTCAAACATGCTTTTACACTTATAACCTCATATGTGATGATTCCTCCTTTACCATTTTATTGTGTCAGACACAGTTAATTATTATTTGGCATGCTGCCAGTGCTCCTGGTAAAGGTACTCATCACTATATTATATCATGTCTGTATATAGATACATCATCTTTATGCATCAGTGACATATCCCCTCATTGAGATCCAATGCACTCATTTTGGATATCTCGCCACACTGGTATGACCCATATCATTAGGTGCCATCTAACATGGTTCCATACATAACTGTATTGGAGATTCGACGACCTCTTACTTGAAAAATGATAAGGTATTTCTTACCTTTGAATATATTACAGAAAGAATAACGCAATTAATGAAGAGGATAAAAATACAGATTGAAGACACTGGATGTATTAAGGAAATAAATAAAGACTCATGTCCCTAAATTTCCATATTTGTTGCATTTATGTGTCTCTAACTCTACTTTCAGCATCAACTGTGTGTACTGCTGAATTTGCAAAGACAGAATTACTCCACCCCATTTAAATGACCCTACAAGTTGATTCTTTTTAGTTTTGCTCTGTAATCATAAGCATGGTGTGTGATGAAATCTAGCGCTTTCCCTTGTTAATATATTTAACAAGGAAACTCAATCTCTCAAATCTTCTCAACTATAATCTGGATCTAATAATATTATCCTACTATTTTTGGCTTTGTATATATTGTACATGCTTAACAGAAGATATCATTTTAGATTGAAACATTTCAATAACTTGCATAATTTATCTCTAAAATAATTACCCATTAAGATGCTGACCTAACAGCAGATGAAAAAGATCCTATCACATTAATGTGAGGATCCATTTTCACAATGAACATTAGGAAAAGACAATATTAGTAGGTTAGTAATATATTGAAAATAGTAAGACTATATTATAAAACAAATTGAAATAGAAAGTGAAAATTTAAAGTTTGGCTAATTTTAGAAAATACTACAATATTTTGTAGGATATTTATTATTACAAGTTTCCCATGATTATTTATAAATTTTATTTTGAAAGAGCCTTTGACAAAAAATACACAAGGACAATTCCCAGAGTGTGCCCTTTGAGACACATTAGGTCATCCCACCCGGTCATGCACAGGTATTTCATATGAGTTGAAGAGCATCTGTCCTTTATAAGCACCCCAATTTCTCCCACTCCATCATGTGATGTTGCCACCTCATCACGTAATAAGGTTAGAACAACAGCTCTTCTTTCTTCTAAACACCTTGTTTGAAACTGGCTATTACCACATATTGTCTCCAATCTACGACGATTTCAAGATACCATTGGTCACCATACATCTTTCTTTCAATAAGCCAGCACCACTTACATAAATCTTGTGACATACTTATACCAAACAGCTTCTCCGTAGCTTATCATTTCTAGCAAAGAAAAAAAAATTCTGCTCATATGGGTTCATGTCCATGTACTCTTATAACGTTGTACAAAACCATCAACCAAACAGGAGTTGACAAAGCATGCCTCTTCAGCTCAGCAGCTCTTGGCTCAAATAATAGACTCATGTACTTTCTCTGTGAGGAAAGCGCTGGGTAGTCTATCATGCATAATCTACGTTGGATTTGGTGATAATTGTCTATATTTTGACTTTGAAAAACCATAAGTACAATTATTTTGAAGGGAGGAAGGAGGAAATAAGCAAACTAAATTCTTCTAACTAACCTTGACTAAAATGAGCTAAATTGTACTTTGATACGAACTTGATTTAAATTGTCACACCACATTAGACATAAGGTATTATAAGGTAGAAAATGAGTATATAGTAATCTAGAATATGCTTTACATAAATTAAAAGTGAGGAGACTCTGTAATATTTTCATAGTCAAAAAAAAAACATTACATACAAAAATATATGATAAAAATTGACAAACTACATACCCTTAAAACAAGGGGATATGAGCACCGTAAACTATATAGATAATGAAAATGATTGTTCTAAGTCTCATCATTGCTTCTCATGTTATTTTATAGAAACATGGTTGGAAGAAAATAAGGAGGAGCTGAAATGTAAGAAAATATAGAACATATTGGATTTAACATCCCCAAATTGGATTTTACTGCGAGGTATTGATTTTTGAAATCTGTTTTGTGAATGTTGACTGATAGATATACATCATGGAGGATGAAAGGAAAAGCGAATCAACCGAATCCCATATGGAGTCTCGGGGAGTCGGAGAGTATTCGGGGAGTATTTAAATATAATCTTAAAATCATACATGTGTGTACATATGGAATGGATTTTTTACTGCTTTATGGGTAAAATTAGATTTATTATTGAAGTTTCATATTTTTATTTTTGAGCAAGAGGAGAGGCTTTCTACTCCATCAATGGAGTGTGGCCAAGGTTCAACGGTGGAACAGCAGTGGAAGGGCGATGTTGCTTCCCCAGAGAACGGTAATCAATGGCTGCAGTTCTGAAATGAGGTGTCGCTAAGATGGTTCTGTTGACATCATTCGGGGGTGGTTCTCGAGCGCGCGGGGGGTCGGCTTGTGGGTACGGTTCTCGGCGGCATCATTACAGTGGTTCTCGGCGGGGGTCTGTGGGGGCTGGTGTGGCTCCCCAACATCAGAGTTGTATCTGTTCAACTATTTTTTTCATTAAATTTTTGCAACTTTTTTTACACATGTTTTTTCTAATATATGAAATTATATATATATATTGAGTAGGAGGCTCAAAATGTTGAGCAGGGCGTTCAAAACCGCAGAGGGCAGCGCGCTACATTGAAGAAGAAGAGTTTGTCAACCTAGCACAACATAAAATTTTGGAATTAATTATACACGGAAAGGGCTGGCAGATGCCTTACAAAGGTGTGAAAGCCTTTATGCAAAATTGCAGACGAATCTCCAGGACAGTATATAACGATGAACAAAGCCTACGGATAGTTGCACATTCATTGAGTGAAATGGTAAAAGTGTACGGAATTTGGGGCCAACCAACGATTCGTTTGTAGAAGTGATGAGACGAGAGAAAGAGAACGGTGATAGGTCTAGATAAATGTGAGGACATAAAAAAACAAGTTTCAAAACAAGGCATTAAGTCAGTATTTGGTACAAGGAAAAGGGCAAAAAGAAAGATGTTGAAGGTGCGGTATTTCCGCTTTTGAGACATAAAAATGTTGTATAGTCGACATCTTGCGGCCTTTGAAGGCTTCCATGGAACGATGAGTTCTCCTTTGTTTATTTTAATCATTTGTCAAGAATTTTTTTAAGGGTATGAAACCGGAGACACAATGATCTTCCTTCAAAATTTTTGGCCGGGGAGAGGTCGATTGTAAACGTAGAAGCAAGCGAGATGTGGAGTTGCCTCGCCCTTTGAACGCAGTGAGGTGAGTCGGCAGGTCTCGGTGGACACTGAGCTCAGGGACGGATAAAACTATACGACAAGTCGGTAAAACAGAATATTTATGATTGAAAATGTTCATAGCGGATTGAGTGGAGTCGATCTTGGTACCAATCGACAAAGAGCACGTCAATGTACGTGCCATTTCGACTGTCTACAGATGAGGAGATTTACAACATGAATGTGAAGATCTAAGACATCTGTAATAGAGTGTCGCAAGTAGTCTTTGCCAAGACCTAATTTTCGTGAGGAAGAGGGCTTAGGAGCAGTGTGTGGTAAATGACATAGGATTTAAAAATTATATTTATGTATGCACAAATTGTAATAAATATACCTTTATACACATGTACCATTATTTGTATGCTTGCATAAATCTAACAAAAATATATGATTATATTTAAACATTTCACGGTTCTCGGTATGATATTGATACAGAAAATGTTAATATTACGATGGGGACCTAGAAGCAAACGATGCGGATGGGTCTGCCCATCATGATATGTTGGCACATGTATGTTAGTGTTTTTTAAGTGACTAAATAATAATTGTTTATACACATGTACATGTATGTATATATATAATTCGATAAAATGTTTTTCGCAGTCACGGAATTGATACAGATGTTTTTGGGATCAAATTTTATTGCTATGGAGATATACCTTCTACTTCATTGGGAGATGACCAAGTATGGACAATTTTTCACAAGTTCCAAAATTTTATAGTACCTCAAAAAGTTATAAAAAAATTGAGATACAGGAAGATGAATCTATCTTTGAGATTGTTAAAATTTTTGGGTGGAGAGTTTGTATAGAAGATTTTTTTTAATCAGGGGGGACTTTGTGTGGAGATAAGGTTATCCCACGACATTTGAAGATTTATATTTTAATTCTTTTTTAATATTATTTCAATAGATTTATATATATACACATGCATTTTCATTTAATTTTAATTATATAATTATTTATATATATATATATATATATATATAAATTTATATTTAATGACACATATATATTTTATCTGAGAATTTTCTCAGATGTTTCTATAATGAGATACTCTTGCTCAAATGAAACCTTCACAATTATTAGAATTTTTTTATTATGTACATTTTTGCAGTTCTAGATATATACATATATTTCTAATTATTTTAAACTTCAAATTTTAATGGAAATTTCAAGTATGCACATTGTGTAGTGAGTTTTCCCTTTACAAGGTAGCGAGCCAATCGGGACCCCGAGGCTAGATGTTGTTGGCGGACAAGACATGGGTGATTGATTTCTTCAAAATTTGATCGTTTTAAGAACTAATTAATGACTCTGAGTTTGATACTTGGTGAGATTTACAATTTTAGTTTCATTTTCTTCTAATATATTTTTTGAATATTTTGGATATATATATTAAATGTTTTGTTGGATAATTAGAATTATAATTGGCAGCAACGTATGATATTTAATATTTTAAATTTTTTTCAGTAATCCAGTGAATATAATTAACATGTGATATTTAATGTTAAATGTTTTGTTAGATAGTTAAATTATAATTGTATTTGGAAGTTTTTTAAACTACATGAATGATGAATATGAACATTTGCACATGTGGTAAATTGAAATATTGATTTACATAGCAAGACAATCCCCATTGATTCCATTACATTATATATGTTGATTTTCTAGTTTGATATACGTGCATGCATATGATGGTACATTACTTGTAAAGTCATTGGATTTCATTACATTATATATGTTGATTTGGTTGATATAATTGCATACATATGATGGTACATTACTTGTAAAATTGACTGGATTATTAACTTATTCATTGATTTCGATTTCTTTGGATGGTTTTAGTAGCATGTGAATGTGAGGTAATGTGTCATTGAATTACATTTGACATTTGATATTTAATGTTAAATATTTTTTGTTGGAAATGTTTTTGTTGAATAGTTGATTATAATTGGCATGTTTAGAGTTTTAAACTACATGAATGATGGAATGTGAACTGCATTTGCACATGTGGTAAATTGAAATGTTACTTGTAACAAGACAATCCCCATTGATTTCATTACATTATATATGTTGATTTCTGATTTGATATAATTGCCATAGTGTTATTGTATAAAATCAGTGGATTTCATTACATTATATATGTTGATTTCTGATTTGATATAGTTGCTTCCACATATGATGGTACATTATTGTAAAGTCGATGGATTAATAACTTGTTCATTGATTTCAGTTTTCTTTGGATGGTTTTGAATACTTTTGGCATGTGAATACCTTTGGTAATGTTGCTCATTGATCCATTTAACCATTTGATATTTAAATATTAATATTTTTGTTGAATCAGTTGATTATCGATGGCATGCTTTTCTTGATAATTATTATTGATATTTTTAGTTGGTCGATTCTGATTATAATTCTAATAATCTGAAGTTTAAAACTAACAGATGTTAAAGATATGAACCTACATTTTACGTGGTAAATTGAAATGTACTTATAAACAGGAAACAATCCGCATTGATTTCATTATGTAGTATATGTTGATTTGCGATTTGATATAATTGCATGTATGATATGGTACATTACTTGTAAAGTCATTGGATTAATAGTGTTCATTGATTTTGATGCAAGCGCAAAATGCTTGACAATGCCAAGACAAGTTTTTGTATTTATAATAACTAAACCTAATAATATTGGAAACAAGGCTGAGGTAATAGTGCTGCCTACAAGGGTTGACTAAATATTTAATGGTTATCTATCTCTCAAAACTCGTTAAGATTGATGCAAGATTAAATTCATATCTGGTCATCATTGGTATGGTCCATCGCAGAATGATCATCTAAATATCGTAGCTCTGAATCCTCTTTCTAAAATATGTTCTACTATGACACTTTCATGGCTGCAATTATTTCTTTTTTATCACCAGTTGTGCCTGCAAGCATAATACCTGCAATCCTTCAACCCTTCCTCCTTTCTAAGAAGATGAAGAGGCGCCTTCGACTTAGGAAGCTATGGGTATGCCATACTCTATCAATGAACTTTTCCCATGTCTGGACTGCAAAGACGCAGATCTCAAGTCGAACTTTCATCATCATTCCTCCTTGTCTTGTGCCTTACTTTACTTGATCTTCTTCTTTCCTCTTCAATATATTTTTGAACTGGCCACCGAAGCCATGATTGCACTATATCTCTTATCGTAATCCATGCTCTTTCTCGTTGAATCACCAGGCTTGCTTGAATTGGTTCAAGCCTCTTTTCTTTTGAATACCATCTATTGTCCAATACGACATATATTGACTCCTTCCAAACGAAGTGCGCAATCTCTTAGTGTGGTAGTCTTCTTTAGTGTACATAACAGCCACATTTCTTTCTTCGACCAATAAGTTTGGGATCAAAAGTCCTCTTGATCTATCTTCCATGTTGCTGGAAACACCACCTGCAACGTGTTTCTTCCTTCAAAGTGAACCCTTTCCATAAAGTTCTTTGAAGTCTTTATTCTGCTGTCGTATCTCAACATCAGCTTTCATTGACTGGTTGCTCTAGAAAGTCCATCCTTGGAATTTCTTGCGTGAAAAACCAAGTAGGTTGAACCAACGTTGGTCTAGTGCATTGGAGATTCATTAAAGAATTAGTCATTGGGCATGCCTTCAAACTAGATAGGCATCGTCACCAACCTACATTGAATATTTTATACATAATTAGATAATCACTTTAAAGACAGATTGACAAGATCTCATTTCAGATTTTTGAATGCCAAATGATCTTACAAAGTGAGTATTTATAATATTACAATGAATTATTGGCGACAACTTTACCAAAACTTGAAAGCAGCTTTTGGCGTGATATTCATTGTTAAATGTTTTTGACATTGTTGATTATAATTGGCATGACAACAGTAACTTTTCACATATCTCTTCTCATGAAACTCCATAAGAACAATTAGATCTGAATATACGCTTGAATTAGTTCAAGCTCTTTTCCCTTTTGAAATACGTAATAAGCTACAACTCTGACATATATTGACTCCTTCCAAACGAAGTGCACCAATTATACCAGTGTGGTCGTCTTAGTGTAGCGTGGACTCTTGTTTATTGAAATTTTTTTGTTGGATTGTTGAATTATCCAGTAACTTTTAATATGAAGTTTTTTAAAACTCCGATTTTGGATGGTTTCAATCTACATTTTGCATGTGATATTCTAATGAAACTTTAAATGTTAAATGTTTTAATGATGCACAATATATAATCGAAAGGGTTTTTAAGACTTAAAGTTTTGGATGGTTTCAATTTACAACTTAAAGTTTTGGATGGTTTCAACCTACATTTTTGCATAAACAGAATAAAATTATAATTTCATACATGACAAGACAATCCCCATTGATTTCATTGTATATGTTGATTTCTAATTTGATATAATTGCATATGATGGTACATTACCTTAAAGACATTGGATTAATAATGTTCATTGATTTTACTTTAAGCGCAAAAAATTATTGATAGTATACAGAGACGATTTTGTGTTATAATAATTAAACCCTGTGTGTGGAGGCAAGAGAGATGAAGTTGTGGTGTTTACTACAAGAGTTCGAAGCGGGGCATTCGGTGACAACTTTTACTAGAAACTTGAAACAAGAAGATATCTTTGGCTAGGGTATGTCACAAGGTATTAGGCATAAGCAGGTAAAATTGCCCGCAGCCCGAGATTCGGGCAAGTGGGGACAACCCCATACATTATCTGTCCATGGAAGTGACTGCATAAGGACAGAATCCATTTACAAAAATAAGATGAAATAATTTATGCCATATGAGTGGGAGAACATATACAAAAACAATTAATATACAAGAACAATTAATTTCATTCTAGAATATATATATCCAATACATATTTAACATTTTAATCAATGCACATGTATAGAAAAACTATTTTTGGTGGAAAGAAATTTAGAGCACGATGGCATGCCCAAACAATTTGTAACATTTGCAAACCACAAATAACATAAGCGAGTTCAATTTTAGATTTAGTCTTGAAAGGTTTAAAAGATAATAAATTGTTGTCACGACACTTCCTCAAAAAAATTCTAATGGAATTCCATCCCTCAAATGTCCAGTTGTAATTCAGTTTGGCCAGTACTATTCTGGTACAATTTTCTTCTGGATGAACTTCTATCAACTTTATGCGTCTGCACACACCAAGTGACCTGTAGGCAACATGAGTCGGTTCATAAATCTTCGAAGTAAACAAAGTCTCCACTTTCACGGTTTGTTTGAAAAAATAAACACTGAGTATAATAATTGCACATGTGAATCTAGTGATCATTATAGTCTTATCATCATTTCATTTTTGTTAAATTTGGCATATCAAATAATACTTCACATTTTCATCATTGTCGATAGGTGCAATTACGGCAAAAACATCTCTGCTGCCACAATAAATAAATTTAACATTTAATTGTATATTTTAAAATTTGGTGCAAATCTTTAAAATATTTAAAGGTAATTCAATTGTTATTCTCTGGCTGAATGGAAACTACAGTCACCATCGGATGATATTGGGCCCTAAATTCCATTTCTTGATGTTATAGCAGTTTTACTTTGTATTGCTTCTTATGTTTAAATAATTCACCTTATTTTTATTCAAGATGTATTGGATTTTGTTATCTTATATGGCCTCTGGCTCAGTCTTTTCTTTTTTATCAAATGCAAACACATTTGTGGATGGGTACATTTGAATTGAATGCAATTTTCGAGTCCCTTTTATTGTTCCAACTTCATTTCCAGGCCAATTATTGTCTAAAATTCAAATATGCAGAAAAACCTTTATATGGAAAATTAGAAAGAATTTGTAAATATGATATCAAAATACAATTAAATAATCATTGCATGATAAATGTACAATGTTTAAAAATTAGATTACCAATATAAATTAAATTGAATGTACCTTTGCACTTCTCGTGATGGGTTAATCTCATGGCTTGACATTTTTACCATTGAACTAACTTCTTGGTGATGGGCGTACAAAGTGGTTCATTCCCATTCCTCTTAGAGCACTCGTTTATGCATGCTCTGCCATAGTCATGTTCTCCTTTTCCATGGCCGAGTCTCAAAGAAATTCCAACAATGTTTAATGGAGGTTTTCTTATGAAGACGACACAACCAAAAAAATGATCGTGCGAGATTTGAATGGCTGCGCATCAGTACGACCATATCCAATGTTCATTGAATGTTATTCCACGATTTTTCAATAAATCATAAATTTTTCAAACGATGTTGTACAAAACATGTATCATCGTACGATCGTCAACGATATAAAAATGATATTCTTTAATGATATGTCGATTTTCACTCGTGCTTTCTATATGATCGACATTTTGTTCGGCATGTCTATATAGAATATATGAGCAAACATGAGACAGTAGGTAAGTAGTATTACTCGTTCTTTGTGGAGCAAATGTGTAGTTTTAACGAAATCAATCAACGACAAAATGGTTCACGGTGGAAAAACTTCACGAGGATTTTTTGAATTACACGATCACCATCGAGCACATGAGGATACATGCAGATGCATTGTAAATTTACGCTTCAAACTTTCTCAAAAAGTCTATTAGAAAAATTTCGTCTTCATAGCATTGATTCTTTTAACTTATCACTTTGAATCGATGTCTGCATTGTATTAGTATCTCTTCCATTTCACTTTCATGTTGGACAATGATTGATCATTTATATCATCTTGAGTATTTTTGAAATTCGTCAAATTTCCACAAATCCTCCGCATTTTTACCTGGCTGTTCTTTTAAAAATGATTTCCTTAGCTTTCTCTTGCATGGGTGAGATATGAACACGGATAGTGGAAGGAGGAGAGGTGAATCATTCCATAATGTTCTAAGAATCAGGAATGCCATCACCATTTCAACTCAGAATTTCCACATGATAACGGCAACAACAAGTGTCGCGTACGGTGATAGGTTTTACATACCATGGTTTTTGTTGAACAAAAGCAGCAATTGGCTGGAATTTGACGATTCTCTTCTTTGAACTTGTTGAATAACTCTATTTGAGTGGTTTCCAGAGATGTTTTCATGTTCTTAGTAGTTTGTATTATTCTTCTGCATATATGTGAGTGGAGGTGAAATGCCAATTGTTCTTCCAATATTCATATATTATTTTTTTAACATCTTCTCCAAGTCTATCTTTGTATGATTTTGCCTACAAATAGCTCTCCAACAAGCGAGTTCATCATTTACGTCCCATTGCGGTCGAAATTTTCGATGTTTTGTAGAGTTTTTGAGGATTCCAGAATTTTCCGTGCCATAGATGCCTAATTCAAACGATTCTCTTGAGTACTTGGTGGCTCTGTTGCCATTGTATTCCTCTACGTATATTTGAGAGCATTTTATCTCTGGATCCCCTAATTGACTCTGCTTTTTCTGCTTTTTATAACCTCACCTTCTTTGTTTTTATCTTTGGTTGATTTTCGAATACCCGATAGTGTCGTAAACTTCTTTTATTTCTTGATGATAAGAGACATTAAACATTGACTTGAGCTGTCACCTGGGATTTTGGCATATTTCCAAAATTTTCTGAACATACGTCATAATATAAAATAGTCGGAGTTTTATCTCCATAGCAAGGTGACATCGACATTTTCTAACATCTCATTATCGATAGTGATTTCATACGCATATTGAAAAAATACGTACATATTAATAAATAATAAAAGAATTAATAAATATATGTTTTAAATATTAGGAAAAATTAAATATAAATGAATCATATGTATCTACATTTTATACAGTTCATTCTAAGCAGAAGTTGATTTTCTTCTTCATTATTTTGAAAGTGTCTCTGTCACAATTTTACATTAAACAAAATATTTTCAAACTGATTCAATAAATAAAAATTAAGCTTGGAAAACTTTAAAAATATATAAATAGATCATAATATTTACATTTACATACCTACTTCAATTTACTTGAGGTTGATTTTCTTCTTCAATATTTTGAGATATCTATACCATGTATGTTAAAAAATATTTTCAACTAGTTATACGACTAAAAATTAAAATTTTACATTTTACATTAGGGAAATTTTAAATATATATCAATAGAGCATGTAATATTTACATTTGCTATGCTTCAATTTAAACCAGAGGACAGATTTTCTCTTCATGTTGAAGAGCACTCTAACTTTCTTTTAAAATGTTATATAATCTCTTCTCTCTTGTTCCTCAGGCTTTCTTTGCACAGTCATATTTTCCACAGTTCTTCGATTTCCCATGATAATAGGGTATGAGGTTTAAAAATTCCTTTAAAAATTAGACAATAACTCAATTACAAACTGCTCACAAGATTTATTTAAAAAATATTTTCTAGAAAATACGTAATCCAATCCAAAACAAGTACATATCTCTAAGAAAAATCCTACTAGCCTCCAAGAAATGTCTTCCAAAAAAATTCTTTAAATCTTAAAATGTAAAGAAAAATTTTAGACAAAAAACTCAAAGTTGTTCAACGCACAAAACACGTACATACCTCAAAGAAAAATCCGTCGCCTCCAAAAATATATTTAAAAGTTTTTTAAATTGAAACTTGCAGACCTCAGAAAAATCAACGCCTCAAATGTCTTCCAAAATTTTTTGACCCCAAACTTTAGAAAATTTTTGAATTAAAATAAGTTAGCAGATGAAATGATGCAAAATGTGCGAAATTGCAGATATTTCGCAGCAAAATTTATATTGACCGTGAAATGTGTGTTTTGTGAGGGCTCCACTAAAAAATTCCGGCCGGCAGGAAAATTACAATGTTCGACGAACTTTTGAAATAATAAGTTGGTAAGACTATTGGTAGTTTTAGCGGCCCATAAACGGAAAACATGAGTTGGGCGGCTGTGTGTGGTCGGCGAACCTCGACGTCCTTGATTACGAGCAGAGCTCTGGCGGATTCTGCAACTTGGTGGGTCAAACTCTGAAAACTTGTTAATTGACGCCGGAACCAAAGACAAAACATTTTGAGGTGAATCTACTTTAAATATAATTTTATGAAATTTCGTAAACGTTTATGTCATTTTAATTATTTTCTTCAAAATGAGTGCAAACAATTTTTGAGGTCATCGTTTTTGATTCGGTGAAATCAAAATTGCATATCATCTCCCAAATACATGCAAATTTTTTTTAAAAATTATGGAGAATACATTAATTGATTATTTGTAATAGGCCTTTTAGATTTTTAGTTTATACGCTTTGTATGTTAAGAAATTTGTTGCCACACGAAACATATAAAAAATGTGATTTTTCGTATTAGACAGTTCAAAAATTCTAGTAATTATGATATGCATCCATTGGCTTTGTAAATATGATGAAACCAAGTAGACTCTTGTCCTAGACATTGTAACACATTTTGTTTTTTTCAAAAACAAAAAATTTTCAATGAATACAACGTTGCCACATAACATGACTACTTATGAATTCTTTGATTGTTAAGAAACACACACTCAAAAGAAACGGTAAGTTGACATATCAAATCACCGCATAAAAAAATTTCAAAAAATAAGTAATAGAAACTAACAAAATTTCTCACAACTTTTATTTTTAAAAACAAAATGAAATTCTACAGGAAAAATTATTGCAGTTGCAGAAAGTTGAAGAACCCAAAAAAAAATGAAAAATTTTTCTCAAAAAAGGGTAAAAAATTGTAACTTGACTTCATTTTCACCCCAATTTGAATTAAAGAAATATAGTGGTGTACGTTTCAAGACATTAGAGATGATACATTAGCATTTAGGAAATACATTTTGATTCATATATAAATCCAAAGTAATGGGCTAAATCATTTTGAAATTTGATGGGGTAGGTAGAATACATAGCTCTCATCCTTTGCCCCGGGGAAAGGGCGGCGGCTGGATGTGGGGCTGAAACCTCACTTAAACAGTGATTATTACATTTCATTTCTCTTGTATTTGTTTTTTTATTTGAGTAATGATTACAAAATAGTTTTGGCTTATATAATGAAATCATAATCTTTTTTTTCATAATTTAAAAAATATGTGTAAACATCCCAATCAACTTAGATTGAATTATTAATTGTTTAAAAAATTTTGATCAACCTATTAATTTAAAAGAAATATTTTTATTTAAAAAATGAGATTTAATTCTATAAAATAATTTTATATTTTAAAGATATCTTAGTTTTAAAAATATTTAACTTAAAAAAATATAATAAGATAGTATTTTTTTGTACATTTTCTACTCTGTCTTCTTTAAGATTATCCACTATGTAAAATTATTAGCAACACAGTTTTTTAAGTATGATTTAATCTATATACATTTATAATGTGTTAAGATTTGTTTCTCTATCAGCACGGTGGTATAATTGTAAATATGTGATATTTGTTCTCAGTAACGTGTTGTGGTATAGTTTCTTATAATTTATGTCTTTGTACTAATTTGGTGGGTAGATCTATTACTTTATATGTTGATATTAAAATTGAATATTTATTGAACATTTATATCTTTATATATTTATAACATCATTTTTTAATTCGTGAGTTAATTGTTTCGCTTTTTTACTTTGTCGGCGAGCTACTTCATTTATAAATATAAAATTCATATAAACTAAAATATGTAAGTTCAAATTTTACACTCAAACTAATTATCACTTAAAACTAAGCTCGTATTAAAATCTTATATTTTGATGGTCTAATTCATTTATTTTAATATCTATTTACTTTTTTCAATTATAATTGTGTATAAATTAAGATATTTATAAATATATTATTAAAATAGTTTTAATATGTTTATGTTTTATATTTATTTTGAAACTTTAATTAATTAAATATTAAAATAAATAATAAAAATATATTACTAAAATAAATTTTTTAATATATTATACATTTCATTTATTAATTTAATATTATAAATTGTTTCTTCAAATTTATTTTCAAATTTTATATTTATTTTTGATATTATAATTTATTATTATAAAAAATGAAATAATCAAATTAATTATAGGATATTTACTTTATTAATATAAAGTTTTTTATTTATTTTTTTACTCTCAATGATTCTAATGAATTTGAAGATTCTAATAATTTAATATCTACTTAAAAAAAATGAAAATATTAATAAAGATCTCTATATAAATAAAAAAATAATATAAAAAATAAATTTTATTTGTTTTTCTTTTTTTTAAATACACTTAGGTTTATTTAAATATTTTTTTCTATTTTTATTTTAAATACATAAAATTTTAAATTATTTAATTTTAAATTTTATGTTTTTAAAATAAAAATACATAAAATTTTATGTATTTTTATTTTAAATACATAAAATTTTATGTATTTTTAATAATGATTATTTCTAATATTATAATAATATTAATATATATTAGTAATAATATATATTAATAGTATTATAATATTTTAATATTTATATTAGTAATATTAATTTTTTTTATTTAAATTGGACCCATAAAAAAATTTAATTAAAATTGAATTTACACCAAAAAAAAAAAATCATTCCTTCTCATGTTTTAAAATAAATCTAATTATTGATTTAAAAAAATAATTGAAATTAAATTAAGAGAAAAAAAATATTTCTTTACCATCTTTTAAAATAAATTATATTATTAACTATTAATTAAAACTATTATAAAAAATTTGATAATTTAAAAAATCTAAGATATGAATGATAAATTATTATTAAAAACAAATGTAATTATTACTTTAAAAAAATTGATTGCAAATATATTTAGATAAAAATAAATATTTATTTAGCTTTTTGTAAAATACCTTTAATTATTAATTACCAATTTAAATTATTAAAAAAAAAAATCGTAATTTAAACAATCGAGAAAAACTTGTTGTTCTTGTGGGTCATATCGTTTTATACATTATGTATATGTGCATGTTACTATATTTGTAGATGGAAAATTTCTTTTCTATAGAAAATTGCTTTCTTTAACCAATAATTTATTAATAGAAAATTGAACTGATGAGTTTGTGTTCTGTTTCAATGGTGTACGAGGCACCAATCGAATAGCTACCGCTTTCACTGCGGATAGAGAGTGAAGCATAAAATTTATACCCAGATGCCCTTTGAACACAAATTAGTGAATAGGGTTTCAATATGCTTTCAATTTCCTTGCAGGAACATAATGGATCGTAGATATATCTCACAGCTCCGACAATTTTGCAAAGAAATCAATGAACAAGAAGCTGCACTTCTTAATGTACAGGAGCGATTCCTGCGTCCACCTACTCTGCCTCTTTACCGGTTGCACCCCACAATACAACTACTGCAACGGATAAGAAATTGAATGAATCTCCTCATCCATATTCATGAAAGGGATGCACATAGAGAACTCCGAGCATACTATCTTGACCGTGTACCTACTCTGGACGTCAAATGGTGTTGTCGTTGTCGAGCAACACCTTGTCTATACGACTAGTATTTCCCCCTAGTGGGAAACCATCTAACCACTATGCTACACATGATGCAATTCTGTCAATACATCTTATTTTTGACATTTCGTAAGCCTTTTTAAGGAGATTTTTGATATATATATATATATATATATATATATATATATATTATAACAATGAATCTGCGGAGCCTTTTTCAATTTAAAAATTAGCAATGTGGTGCCCTTGTTATATTATAACAAACGTATCAGAGCCTTTAATATCTGAATACTTTTTATGCAACTATTAAAAAAACCATAAAATACATTTCATAAGTAAACAAAAAGCTTTGTAATTGTAATATTAGTATTATTACACCTCCCATCTTGGAGGAGGATCTTGTTGTTCTTGTCGATCATATCGTTTTATACATTATGTATATGTGCATGTTACTATATTTGTAGACGGAAAATTGCTTTTCTATGTTGCTTATTCTATTCACCATTAATTGAAAGTTGTTTTGTTGATATCACGTCTGTTTTCTTTTATGTTAGGTGATTTCCTTGTTTTATGATGGATCCAACTATTTGGAGTTGTATTCCATTTGAAATTCTTGAGATTGTCTTCCTTTGGCTCCCTTTATCGGTTCTCATAAAGTTTAGCACTGTTTGTCAGCAATGGAAGACTGTTTTGCAAAATCCTTGTTTCTTATTGCGTTGCAAGCATATCTGTACAGATGAATTTGGATTTATGGTTCCTTTCGTCAATGATGAAGACAATTATTTTGCTACTGAATACCTTAATCAGAATGGGCGGATATCTCGTTTTCATTTGCGATTCATAGATTTAAGATACAAGGTGGAGTCTACTATTGGACCAATGGTGGTTTTATCCTTGCCAACAGAATTCTCCCATTCACGAAACTATTTTGTGATGAATCCATTTACAAAGGCCTTAAAAAACATTGGGTGAATACGAATTGGAGACTGGGGCTTCTTTTCGTTATTGGAGAATGTCAGCAGCAACAAATATGACTGGGTTGTTCTAAAACATATCTATGATAGAATTCAGTCTAAATTTTATGTTTACAGTAGTCTTTATAGGGTTTGGCGAAGGGCTGATCTTCCATTTGGTGGCACCTCACCCCCTCAAAATGGAGTGTTTTATAGAAGTAAATTGTTTTGGCTTTACCTCAACACAGAGTATGAAGATTATCCTCGATATGGGTATACAATCTACTGGTTTGATGTGATAAAAAATGAATGGGGATTTTCATTTGTTCCAATCACTGACATTCGCTGTATGTCATTGGCAGTATGCAAGAATGAGTTGATATGTCTTATCAATGATGGCTCCACTTCTGTGTGGTCAATTGAAGAAATAGATAATTTTCAATTTGGTCACCCGTGTAGTGAACGAAGAACTGATTACTTTGAGGATGATTGGGGCTTTAGATGGAAGTTGTTGGAAGAAATGTCTATAGATATAAATATGAAATGTCCTGGTTATCTTCCTCTTCGAACAATCCAAGGTGTGGTTCTTATGTGCAAATGCAGTGAAGTTCCTTTCGTGTTATATGACATGATGGTTGGCCTTTGCTTCCCAGTAGATATTGATAATTCAACTAATGAACAAATGAATGGATTTTGGTCTCCAACGTTGCAGGATTGCAACGATTTGATCGAGTCTGGAAAAGTCTTTGCAATTGCTCCGCGTATGGATTCTATAGATGAGATTCCACCATTAGATGTAGACATGGAGTCTTAGGCTATTTTCCATTTTGTATTCTCTCTGTCGTCGTGGAAAATATTTCTTTTATGGTTTTATTTACTTTGCATAATTTTGGGTATGTATGCTAAGACTATGGATATTTATATGGCTCCATTCTGAGGGGGTGTCTTCTATATGTGTATGTAACGGATGTTGGACATTAAATTCCATTGCAATTTGCTCGAAAAATATTTTTTTTTTGTGTCCTGTTAATTGCATTTGAATGTGTTTGGATGTTATCCATTTCTCTCTGTTTCTATAATTGTAATTACTGTGACTTATTCTATACATGGTGTTTCCATCAGTTTTTTGTCATTGATTCTCAAACAATGTTATATCTTTACGTTTTTTTGATGGTATATAGTTCCAACTATTTAGATATATTTCAAATTCATATAAATCTTTAGAATTTTAATCTTTGGAATGTTCCCCATTACAGTAATAATATGATACAAGAAATTTAATCCTTTTTTGTTTTGGCCATTTCAAAAAATCCATTTTTCTTTTCAGCCATTTGGTTGGAAAAATAACGTGAACGATTTTAATTTGTTTTGTGGGTGGAAAAAAAATGTGTTCCTCTTTCATCCTTTTTTGTTAATTTATATTGGATATATTATATATGTTCCATGTTTACTCTTCTATAACAAATATTTTATTATTTGTTGTAGACATGTCGTCTGAAGGTACAAGCAAACGTACAAGAAAAAGGAATAAGTCACCTGCATCGCGTGACAAGTCTAATGAAAGTCGTCGTTTACGGTATCAAAAAAATAAGGACACAATAAATGAGCATAGAAGAGCTAAATATCGTAGAAGAACGACTGAAACAACTCTTCAAAACGATTTTATGGTTCCTCCTAGGTATCATACTATGGATGATATCATGGAAAGAACATTTCCTCTTGGTAGTTCGTTGCCAGAATATGCTCCTCGTCAGCATAATTTTGTTTTTCAACGCTCTCCTGAAAATTTTCATAATATTGAGGAAACATCTCGCAATCGGGAGGAACATCATATTCATAACGTGGATGCAAATCTTCACCCTAACCCTTCTGTCTCTGCAATTGCATCTTCTGAGAAAGGCCAAAGGTTGCAAAATATCCATGGTGGAGGGAATGATGACATTGTATGTGGTGACTTGGATGATAGTTTGATTGGCCATTTGTTTGATAATATGGATCTAGCTCATCGAAACGTCGTCTCTTCCAATCTCCCTTCTGAAAATAATGTTGTCCGACGAACAGAAGCAGTCATCCCTGATAGCAGTTCGCGTGGAACAATGGAGGTAATCCAATGATATCTTTACAGTTCATGCAATAGTGGTTGTTTTATTACATTCCTCTATTTACATTTCTTTAGTGAAAAGGTATTTTATTCTCTTGGAGTAGGATACACCTCATTTTAATAGAGGTCTAGAAATTTTCTCCCCGCGTCTTCCATCTCTTAATATGAGATTTGAATATGAAGCACATCATATCCTTCCACTACATTGTCCTCGAGAATCAAATCGACAAACTAATGTTAATGTTCAATGTGTTTGATTTGATTTTTCTTTATTTGAATTTTTGGTGCATATTTTGTTTTTCTTCAAACAGGACACGACTCATTTCAATAGAGGCATACAAATTAACTTCGTAGATGTTCCGTCTACTGATGTTATAATTGAAGAGGAACCATCGCATAGCGTTCATCCAGATCACCAGCAAAATGTAAATGTTGAATGCATTTGGTATTTTCCTCCTTTTTTTCATTTATTGTTAAGTGTAACATTACAAATCTATCTTTTTTTGACATTTATTTTTATAAAATATTTTGATTCGTTTTAACAGGAAACAACTAATTTGAATGGAGGCGTCAAAACTAACTCGCCAAATGTTCAATCTACTGATGTTAGAAGTGAAGAGCAACCATCTCATACACTTCATCGACATCGCGAAACAAATGTAAATATTGAATGAATTAATTTCTTTTTTCCATTTTTTCAATTCTAATTATTTGGACATTCAATTTTTAAAAAAATTATGCTGAAGAAACCTTTGGAAACTCTTAGGTTCCAGAAATGTAGACCACACATTTGGAAACGCCATGTCGTAGATTTGTTCCACATGTTTCAAATTTGGCGAGGGAGTCTCGTGGTGCTGAAAATCAAATAAATCTTAGAAGAAATTATACTGTTCCACATCATTCTCGAGATACTCCAACCAATACAAATCATATTTATTTTGATGAAAATATGATTGCAGTGCATAAAAGATTTCGAGAAAAGCTAGATAGCTTGTCAGTTGTCCAAATGTGCCACATTTGCAATGAATCATATCCTGGAATCCACGTTTTGAGAGATGCTGAAGGACCTGTTTGTAGACGATGTAAGAATGAAAGAGGTTCGCATCGTTTTTGTGGCTATAATAACATGGATCCTGGCGAGCAACCTCATATTTTAAGAGTTCTTACTCAAGTTGAAGAAATGTTAATAGCACGTGTAAATCCTATTTTGCAAGTGACACATGCTCGAGGTGGGAAATATAAGTATAGTGGACACATAATTAGATTTCCCCAAGATATTTCAACAATTGCACAAAGACTTCCACGCCATGTTGAAGATCTTGGCTTTCTGATTGTGAGGAGACATGGTGCTCAGTCTAAACATTATGAATGTTATGTAAAAAGATCCCGCGTTATGGATGCATTGCGTTTCAAAATTGAACGTGATTCATATTATCGAGATGTTGTGATTGACTATGATTCAGTGAATGCTCTGCTTGAAAGATCAACGGATGTCTCCTCCAGGCTTAAATTTGTTGATTGTGACATTACAGAACCTGAGTTCAGTGCAGCTAATAATGAAGGGTTTCCTCTTAACCATTTTCCCTCTCATCCTTCGTCTTTTATTGCTTGGCTACCTAATGAACGAAGAGAAGTGGAAGAAATTAGAGCATTTCTTGATAATTTTGATTCTTCAAATGTTGATGAAATGGATTGGCCCAGTATTGGAACGTCTCCAGTGAATGAATATAATACTGAGGGGTTACTGGATATGGCATTCCCCACATTGTTCCCCACTGGTGCTGCTGATTGGTTGCAACCACGCATCTGTACTGTTGAACTTCATGAGTATGCATTGCATCTTCTTAGATACTATGATCAGAGGTTTGGAAGCCATCCTCGATTCTGATATTTCCTGTTGAACATGATAATGAGGCATCGTAGCCAAGCAACTGCTTCAGTTTTTGTGAAGAAAAATTTACATGATAACTCACCGACAACAATTGATGAGTTGCGTCAGCAACTTTCTGATTTACCAAATAATAAGTTGGCTAAGCATCTTATGCGGTTTGGGTCTTGTCTAAGAGGTACAAGGGCATACTGGACTAAATGTCGAGCTGAATTGACTGACATGATTACTCAGTTGGGATGTCCATCTTTGTTCTTTACTTTGAGTGTAGTCGACACAATGTGGCCAGAGCTGCATAGCCTCATGCCTGAACCGTCACATTCTCGTTCCTTAAATGAGCATCGTATGAAGGTTGAAAATGTTATCCAGTACCCTCATATTGTTGCGACATTTATGCACCATAGATTCAATATATTTCGAGAGGAAGTTATCCAAAAATATCTTAAAGCTAAAGACTTTTGGTACAGGTCTGTTTTCTTGAATTTATTTTCTATTCATTGTCAATTTCTTATTGATTTTCCATTCATATTTTTCATATTAGCTCTGTGTTCATTTTTTCCAGATATGAGTGGCAACATAGAGGTTCAACACATATCCATGGTTTCCTATGGTTGCAAGGATCTCCTGACATGGAAAGACTTGATTGGTCAAATGATTGTGATTTGCAACATGCAAAGAGATTCTTTGACAATTATGTAACTGCATGGAATCCACGTGAAATACATCATCGCAATATAATGGTTCCAAGAAGTCTCAATGATGACCCTTGCCTACTGAATAATGATCAGATTTTCTCTTGCAATCCTCATAATGATTATGAAGAATTGTTGAACCGTGTCCAAAGGCACACAAAGTGTAGTGTAGATTCTTGTTTGCGCAAAAAGGGCACTATTCTCGCTTGTCGGTACAATGCCCCATGGGATCTTTCTGGGGAATCAAGATTGTTCATAGATGATCAAGGAAGAAAAAAATATGAACCAGCAAGAAATGATGATAGGCTCAATGTACATAACATTGACCTTCTAACAATGTGGCGTGCAAATGTTGATTGCCAACCAGTGCTTTCTCGGCATGATGTCCTGAAATATATTGCTAAGTATGCATCAAAAGCAGAGAGAAGGTCTGAAAGCTATCATGATATGTTAACTAGAATTTCAGATTCTTTTGCCTCTGAAGATCATGCTTTGTGTGCTTACAGGAGGTTTCTTGCAGAAACAGTCATTGAACGCGACATTGGGGCACAAGAAACATCTCATAGGTTGCTTAAGTTGCCTCTTGTTGTGTGTAGTCGACAATTTGTTTCCTTAAATGTTGGGAGAAAGGTGTTCAGAAAAATTTCAAGGGATGGCCTACACTGTTCATATGAGAATACATTTGTTCAAAATTATCAGAAGAGACATTCTTTCCTCGACCATCTATCTTTGATAGAAACAGCGAGATCTTGGACCTATGAGAGCAGCCGTAAAAAAGATCCATGGAGGCCAAGAGATGCTCATGCAATTGTTCGGGTGTGGCCACGGTTTTACTCTATTCCTGGTGAGGATTCAGAGGAATTTGAAACGTTTTGATGGTCAGAATTGCTGTTGTACAAGCCATTTCATGACATTTCTACAGAGATTAGGCTTTCAACTGAAATTATTGTTGAAAACTGGAGGAATTTCCGATATCGAGCTTGGCATGTTGATCGAAATCCATCAATTGATGAAAATATTGAAGATGGAGAAGATGGTGATTTTGCTAACCAGGAAATGAATCTTGAAGATGATTTTCAAGAGTGGCAAATTTTCTCTCGCTTGGTTCCACCAAATAGTGTCAATGTTTCTGATCTTCACACCCTTGGTCGAAGGGATTTTGATATATCCTTTGACTGGCAAGGTACAACTATTTCTGATGATGTGGCCGAAGAAGCTATTAATTTTATAAGGAATGAAATATCAAGGGGTGATGTTGGTGACCTTTCAAATAGAACATTTGTCTCTCCGGATTCATTGGCAGAAAAACAACGACTTGCTTTTGAAATCGTTTTAAGGCATTCTGCTGAATATGAGATTCGTGAAGCTCTTCTTATGATTATTCAAGGCACTGCAAGCACTGGCAAGTCTTTCCTTATCCATTGTATTTCTGAGGCTCTTTCTAATCTGTCAAGTAATGGGAAAAGTCCTTTGCTTCTTCTTGCCCCAACAGGAATAGCTGCTTTCAATATACATGCAAAAACAATACACTCTGCTTTGAAAATCCCAATTAGAGATATGAAACCACTACAGGGTCAATCATTGGCACTATTCCAAGAGAAAATGAGGCACATTCGATATATATTGATTGATGAAATGAGATTTTTAGGATCAAGGTTGTTCATGCAAATAAATGCTCGATTATGAGAAGCATTTCCAGATAAAAAGAATTGTCCTTTTGGTGGTAGATCCATGATCCTTGTGCGTGACCTTGGCCAGCTACCTCCTGTGAGAGATAAGCCTTTGTATGCAGGTAATACAGCAGGGAAAGTCTTGTGGAAAAAATTCAATACTGTTGTCACTCTTGACACAATATTTCGCCAACAAGGGAGCGATGAGAAACAATCTTGTTTTCATCGAGTCCTCAATAACATAAGAAATGCAGAACCTGTTCTTGATGATTGGGAGTTTCTTATGTCGCGGGCTGATATCAGGTTGCATCCTAGAGAAAGGGATTTATTTAATGCAGCAGTTCACATGTTTCCAACAAATAATTTGGTCTCCTTCCATAACAGACATATGTTGAAATCATTAAATTCTCCAATTGCACGATGTATTGCTGTGACTTCAAGACGTTCAGAAATCAGTGGTGCTGATGATGATCAACTGGACCATGAATTTTTGTTGTGCCGTGGCCAGCGTGTTATGTTGACATGTAATTTGTGGGTTGAAGCTAGCTTGGTGAATGGTGCACTTGGGTATGTGAAGGAAATATTTTATATGCCCAACTCTAAGCCACCTGAGCTTCCAATGTTCACAACTGTTATTTTTGATAAGTATGTTGGTGTTCCGTTTGATACAAGCAATCCAAACATTGTGCCTATCACACCAGTGATAAGAGGAAATTGAAAACAAATTCCTTTAAAGATGGCATGGGCTCTTACAATTGACAAGTCACAAGGTTTGACTTTAGAGTGAGCATCAATTGATATCGGGAATAGAGAACAACAAGGGTTGACCTTCACAGCCATATCAAGAGTGAAATCAATAGATGGTTTGCGCATTGCACCGCCTTTCTCTTATCAGCGGTATGCCAAGATGAATAATAGTGCGTATGTTACAATTAGGAAGAAAGAAGAGGAGAGATTGAAGTCCATATCGCTATGATATGCAACTATTTATATAATAATAATGCTTTTGATATATTAATGACATGTCTACATTCATCAAATTCATAGTAGTATTTTGGATTGTTGTTTACATCGTTTTTCCTATTCTTTAATTTTCTTGTTTTTATAATGTCGTTTTTTGTTATTTTTCTTACAATGAACCATTCACAGGTAGAAAACTAGTTACATGAGCCAGCCATTAAAAATCAATATGGAATTCCATATCACTGTCACATGTAGCTAATAGTGTTTTGACAAATTTATAGAATGTTTTATAATTGTTTTTATTATCGTCTCTTTTTTCATTTAGTATAGGAATTCTTTTGATGTATTAATTAAATGAATACATTCATGAGATGCAATATAGTAATATATGAGAAATTCCAGACATCATTTTTTGTGTTGTTCAATATACCTCCATTTTTTAGTCGCTATTTTTCTTTTGTTTATAGTAAACCATTCAGACTTATATAGCCAGTTTTATTAGCCAATCATTAAATTCAAGATTGAAGTCCATATCGCTATTACATGAAATTAAAAATATTTATCAATGTGGTTTGCTAAATGTGTTGTGGTTTGGTTCAATGACAAGATATTTATATTTGTTAATAATATTGGACTACAATTAATATATACATTGAAATTAATTTGAAACAAATATTGAATTACTAACATTATTAAAATTTGATTATAAACATTGAGTTTAGAATTTTGTGCTTTCTTGTTGATTATTGTAATATGGGTCATATCACACATTTATTTTTATCATTCTTTTCATGTGTGCAGTATGTTTTTCTAATGAGGTTTATAGCATCACGTTTTTAAGATTCAGTTTTTAAAAAACAATAGAAACGGGGTGTTATATAGTGTTATGTATTAATTAAATGAATACATTCATGAGATGAAATATAGTAATATATGAGAAATTCCATACATCGTTTTCCGTGTTGTTCAATATACCTCTAGTTTTTAGTCGCTATTGTTCTTTTGTTTATAGTAGACCATTCAGACATATACAGCCAGTTATATTAGCCAATCATTAAATTCAAGATTGAAGTCCATATCCCTATTACATGAAACTAAAAATATTTATCAATGTGGTTTGCTAAATGTGTTGTGGTTTGGTTCAATGACAAGATATTTATATTTGTTAATAATATTAGACTACAATTAATATATACATTGACATTAATTTAAATACAAATATTGAATTACTAACATTATTAATATTTCATTATAAACATTGAGTTTAGAATTTTGTGCTTTCTTGTTGATTATTGTAATATGGGTCATATCACAAATTTATTTTTATCACTCTTTTCATTTGCAGTATGTATTTCTAATGAGGTTTATAGCATCGCATTTCTAAGATTCATTTTTTTAAAAACAATAGAAACGGGGTGCTATATATATATATATATGTTGTGACAACAATTGTCTCAATGTTTAAATCAATTCCCTTGGTTTCACCAATAACTTTGGTTTATAATTTTTTCGGTAATGATTTTCCCTTGGTTCACCACTTGCTTTTGTTTATAATATTAAACCCTTGGGTTTATTAGTTTTTTTGGTTTATAATATGAATAATCGATCAATGTCATCCATGATCAAATGATACATTATGAGAAACATTGTCTCAATATGGAAATCGCCCATGGCCAACCATGGTCATAGTTGGTCCAACGTCACATTGGGACAACCATTGTCTCAATGTTTAAATAAATTCCCTTGGATTCACCAATTCCTTTTGGTTTATAATTTGTTGGGTAATGGTTGTCCCTTGGGTTCACCAATTCCTTTGGTTTATAATATTAAACCCTTGGGTTTATTAGTTTTTTTGTTTTATAATATGAATAATCGATCAATGTCATCCATGATCAAATGTCGCATTTTGACAAACATTGTATCAATATGAAAATCACCCATGGCCAACCATGGTCATAGTTGGTCCAAAGTCGCATTGCGACAACAATTGTCTCGATGTTTAAATCAATTCCCTTGGGTTCACCAATTCCTTTGGTTTATAATTTTTTGGGTGATGATTTTCCCTTGGGTTCACCACTTTCTTTGGTTTATAATATTAAACCCTTGGGTTTATTAGTTTTTTTGGTTTATAATATGAATAATCGATCAATGTCATGCATGATCAAATGACACATTACGAGAAACATTGTCTCAATATGGAAATCGCCCATGGCCAACCATGGTCATAGTTGGTCCAGCGTCGCATTGGGACAACCATTGTCTCAATGTTTAAATGAATTCCCTTGGGTTCACCAATTCCTTTTGGTTTATAATTTGTTGGGTAATGGTTGTCCCTTGGGTTCACCAATTCCTTTGGTTTCTAATATTAAACCCTTGGGTTTATTAGTTTTTTTGGTTTATAATATGAATAATCGATCAATGTCATCCATGATCAAATGTCGCATTTTGACAAACATTGTATCAATATGAAAATCACCCATGGCCAACCATGGTCATACTTGGCCCAACATCGCATTGTAACAACAATTGTCTCAATGTTGAAATAAATTCCATTGGGTTCACCAATTCCTTTGGTTTATAATTTTTTGGGTAATGATTTTCCCTTGGGTTCACCACTTGCTTTGGTTTATAATATTAAACCCTTCGGTTTATTAGTTGTTTTAGTTTATAATATGAATAATCTATCAATGTCATCGATGATCAAATGACACATTATGAGAAACATTGTCTCAATATGAAAATCACCCATGGCCTACCATGGTCATAGTTGGTCCAACGTCGCATTGGGACAACCATTGTCTCAATGTTTAAATCAATTCCCTTGAGTTCACCAATTCCTTTTGGTTTATAATTTGTTGGGTAATGGTTGTCCCTTTGGTTCACCAATTCCTTTGGTTTATAATATTAAACCCTTGGGTTTATTAGTTTTTTTGGTTTATAATATGAATAGTCGATCAATGTCATCCATGATGAAATGTCACATTCTGACAAACATTGTATCAATATGAAAATCACCCTTGGCCAACCATGGTCATACTTGGCCCAACGTCGCATTGCGGCAACAATTGTCTCAATCTTTAAATCAATTCCATTGGGTTCACCAATTCCTTTGGTGTATAATTTTTTGGGTAATGATTTTCCCTTGGGTTCACCACTTGCTTTGGTTTATAATATTAAACCCTTGGGTTAATTAGTTTTTTTGGTTTATAATATGAATAATCGATCAATGTCATCCATGATAAAATGACACGTTATGAGAAACATTGTCTCATTATGAAAATCACCCATGGCCAACCATGGTCATAGTTGGTCCAGCGTCGCATTGTGACAACCATTGTCTCAATGTTTAAATCAATTCCCTTGGGTTCACCAATTCCTTTTGGTTTATAATTTGTTGGGTAATGGTTGTCCCTTGGGTTCACCAATTCCTTTGGTTTGTAATATTAAACCCTTAGGTTTATTAGTTTTTTGGTTTATAATATGAATAATTGATCAATGTCATCCATGATCAAATGTAACATTCTGACAAACATTGTATCAATATGAAAATCACCCATGCCCAACCATGGTCATACTTGGCCCAACGTCGCATTGTGACAACAATTGTCTCAATGTTTAAATCAATTCCCTTGGGTTCACCAATAACTTTGGTTTATAATTTTTTCGGTAATGATTTTCCCTTGGGTTCACCACTTGCTTTGGTTTATAATATTAAACCCTTGGGTTTATTAGTTTTTTTGGTTTATAATATGAATAATCGATCAATGTCATGCATGATCAAATAACATATTATGAGAAACATTGTCTCAATATGAGAATCACCCATGGCCGGCCATGGTCATAGTTGGTCCGACGTCGCATTGGGACAACCATTGTCTCAATGTTTAAATCAATTCCCTTGGGTTCACCAATTCCTTTTGGTTTATAATTTGTTGGGTAATGGTTGTCCCTTGGGTTCACCAATTCCTTTGTTTTATAATATTAAACCCTTGGGTTTATTAGTTTTTTTGGTTTATAATATGAATAGTCGATCAATGTCATCCATGATGAAATGTCACATTCTGAAAAACATTGTATCAATATGAAAATCACCTTGGCCAACCATGGTCATACTTGGCCCAACGTCGCATTGCGACAACAATTGTCTCAATGTTTAAATCAATTCCATTGGGTTCACCAATTCCTTTGGTTTATAATTTTTTGGGTAATGATTTTCCCTTGGGTTCACCACTTGCTTTGGTTTATAATAAAAAACCCTTGGGTTTATTAGTTTTTTTGGTTTATAATATGAATAATCGATCAATGTCATCCATGATCAAATGACACGTTATGAGAAACATTGTCTCATTGTGAAAATCACCCATGGCCAACCATGGTCATAGTTGGTCCAGCGTCGCATTGTGACAACCATTGTCTCAGTGTTTAAATAAATTCCCTTGGGTTCACGAATTACTTTTGGTGTATAATTTGTTGGGTAATGGTTGTCCCTTGGGTTCACCAATTCCTTTGGTTTGTAATATTAAACCCTTGGGTTTATTAGTTTTTTTGGTTTATAATATGAATAATTGATCAATGTCATCCATGATCAAATGTGACATTCTGACAAACATTGTATCAATATGAAAATCACCCATGCCCAACCATGGTCATACTTGGCCCAACGTCGCATTGTGACAACAATTGTCTCAATGTTTAAATCAATTCCCTTGGGTTCACCAATAACTTTGGTTTATAAATTTTTCGATAATGATTTTCCCTTGGGTTCACCACTTGCTTTGGTTTATAATATTAAACCCTTGGGTTTATTAGTTTTTTTGGTTTATAATATGAATAATCGATCAATGTCATGCATGATCAAATAACACATTATGAGAAACATTGTCTCAATATGAAAATCACCCATGGCCAACCATGGTCATAGTTGTTCCAACGTCGCATTGTGACAACAATTGTCTCAATGTTTAAATCAATTCCCTTGGGTTCACCAATTCCTTTTGGTTTATAATTTGTTGCGTAATGGTTGTCCCTTCGGTTCACCAATTCCTTTGGTTTATAATATTAAACCCTTGGGTTTATTAGTTCTTTTGGTTTATAATATGAATAATTGATCAATTTCATCCATGATCAAATGTGACATTCTGACAAATATTGTTTCAATATGAAAGTCACCCATGGCCAACCCTGCTCATAGTTGGTCCAACGTCGCATTGTGACAACAATTCTTTGAATGTTTAAATCAATTCCCTTGGGTTCACCAATTTCTTTTGGTTTATAATTTGTTGGGTGATGGTTGTCCCTTGTGTTCACCAATTCCTTTGGTTTATAATATTAAACCCTTGGGTTTATTAGTTCTTTTGGTTTATAATATGAATACTCGATCAATGTCATCCATGATCAAATGTCACATTCTGACAAAGATTGTCTCAATAGGAAAGTCACCCATGGCCAACCTTGGTCACAGTTGGTCCAACGTCGCATTGTGACAACAATTGTCTCAATGTTTAAATCAATTCCCTTGGGTTCACCGATTCGTTTGGTTTGTAATTTTTTTGGTAATGGTTTTCACTTGGGTTCACTAATTGATTTGGTTTATAGTATTAAACTCTTGGGTTTATAATGTTAATCACACATTCGGTTTATTACTCTCTTGAGTTTAAAATACTATTTCTCAGGGTTTGTTAATTTCTTAGATTTTTCAGTTTAAAATATTAATTCTTAGCGTTTATTAATCTTTATTGTTTATAATATTCATCCGTTAGGTTTATGATATTTATCCATTGGGTTTTCTGATTCCTTTGCTTTATAATATTAAACCCTTGGGTCGATTAGTTCTTTTGGTTTATAATGTTAATAATCTCGTTCGTTTATTGATATCTTATGTTTAAAATATTCATTCTTATGGATTATTAATTTATTAGGTTTTTTAGTTTAAAAAATCAATTCTTACGGTTTATTAATCTCTTGTGTTTTTAATTTTGATCCCTTATGTTTATAATATCTATCCCTTGGGTTCACCAATTCCTATGGTTTATAATATTTAAACCTTTGGTTTATGATGACATCGGGTTTGTATTATTAATTATCCGTTGGGTTTATTAATATCTTCACTCTCAAATATTAATTGTTAGGGTTTATTAATCTCTTGGGTTTTTTGTTTTTAAATTTTGTTTCATATGGTTTATTACTCTCTTGAGTTTAATAATGATTATTAGTAATATTATAATATTATAATAATATTATTAATATATAATAAATATTATTAATATATTATTAGTTTTTCTGGTTTATTAATAATATAACCATCTATAATATTAATATATAAATAAATATTAAAATATTAAATATTATTTTTATTATTTTTATATTAATAAATATTATTATTATATATTATATATATTTCAAGATAATTTATAGTATGTATATAGTTAATATTAATAATATATTAATAAATATTTTTAATATATATTATTAATACTTATTATAATATTATAATAAGTATTAATAATGAATAAAAATATTATAATATTATTAATTTATTTTTGTATATATTAATAATATTATAATATTACTAATATTCATTATAAATAAATATTCAAATATTTATTAATAATGATTATTTATAATATTTTAATATTATTAATAATATATATTAATAGTATTATAATATTTTAGTATTTATATAGTAATATTAATAATATTATAATATTACTAATAATAATTATAAATAAATATTGAAATATTTATTAATAATGATTATTAGTAATATTATAATATTATTAATATTATATATTATAAATATATATTGAAATCTTTATTAATAATTATTATTAGTAATATTATAATATTATTAATATTCATTATTAATAATATATATTCATAATATTATAATATTTTAATATTTATTTAGTAATATAAATATTATTATAATATTACTAATAATTATTATTAAGAAATATTAGATTATATTACTAATAATCATTATAAATAAATATTCTAATATTTATTAATAATGAATATTTGTAATATTATAATATTATTAATAATATAACTAACTATGATATAACATATATTATTAATATATTATTAGTTCTTTTGCTTTATTAATAGTATAGCCATGTATGATATATTAAATTATTATATATTATTAATATTTTTTTATATTAATATATATTATATATATTTCAAGTTAATTTATAGTATGTATATAGTTAATCATAATTTATAGTATGTATATATTATTATTCTTATTAATATATAATATATATTTTTCAAATTAATATAATAAATTTATTATATATAATATTTATTTATTGATATATAAATTAATGTGATGGGTAGTGGATATAGGCCTATCGGTGCATATCAACCACATTGGTAAATGTGGTTGTAAATCTATTTTATATACGCCTATCGGCGTATATCAACCACATTAGTTTTTACTAATAATTTATTTTTAATTTTAAAATAATAAATGTCAACCCCATGATACACATAGTACTTTTACCTACTAGCAAAATGCACGTCTCACTATAGCTATTGTAACTTGCAATAATTACTATTGCTATTTCCAAAAGAGTAGTCAACTATTAGACAAAATGGAGCTCCCGTCCGACGACTCCCTCTGGTGATGGGATAGCTCTGGCCAACACCCCGCCTCTCGCCAGCATCAAGGTTCCATCTCCACTGGTGGGCCCCGCTTCCCTCTACTGGCTGCCTCCGCTACCCCTGCCTCCACCTCCCATTCGTTCTGATCCGTTCCGATACCCCCCATGCGGTGGTCTCGCGTGTCGCATTTAAAATTTGGGTTACACAAATTATTCATGCCGGTTCTTAATTTTTTATTCGCGCCCATGTTCCGAGAGCCCAAATACGGTTTCCACAGAAGAGCCTGAACGAAGTTTCCACAGAATTCACCCGTGCACACCCCTTGAAGCCCTCAACACACCGGGCTAAAACTCCCCTCGAAGTTCAGTAGCATTTTTCTCATGGAAATTTGTTGTTCACGACAATTTTTTGTTCAGCTTATTTGTTTATTTTGGTAGGCTCTGTGCCCTTCTCTGTGCCACTTTTGAATATGATCGTCTGTCGATGAAGTATGTAATATCTCATTTTATCAATGAAGATACTCCATCTGTTTCATTTGAAAAAAATCAATGGAGCCAAGAGCATAGTTGTTTTTTGTAGAAGCGTTCGTTATGAGTTGTGTGGATATTAGAAGAACCCTCTCAGAGAATGCGTGTGGATCGTTTTTATTTCTAGAGGAACAGTAATGGGAAGACCATTTGTCCACAGGTCTCTGACTAAAACTACTTGAATTCTCATACCGGAGGAAACAACCCTCTAGATGAACGTGACCCCCACTAGATTCAAGACATTAGTACTTTTACATTAAATTTAAACATTTCGTGAAGCATTTTGAACTCCACCACAAAAATGCCGTAGACATCATTTGTTTTGTCAGCTTTATTGTTGTATCTAGTAGCGTAACCATCCATGGAGATATTGTCGAGGAGGGATGTGAAAACAGAATCCCGATTTTGTTCAAACGCAGTAGCATTTAATGTAAATGTCATTGCAACTTAGCTGATCTACCTGTTCAAACCGGGTATCGCTGGTTGCTAGAGCTATTGCAATTATTATAGCCAGAAACAAAAAAAGGGGCAAATTCCGCCATGCGTTCACTCAATAGCCAATCCCATGTATGGATTGAGTCCCAATGGTTGTATATACCTCAATAAGTTTCAGGTTGTATCATCTTTGAGGAGGCATGTAGAATGATTCGATTGCACTGATGAGGAACCTATATTGATTTATGCAGGAAAGACTGAAGGACCATTGGATGCCAATCAAATCGCAATTGATAACTACACCATTGAATTTTTTTTCTTATTTAAACTTACCCAAACGCCCAAAATTACAATGCAAACAACACACAACTGAGAACATCATTTGAATTCAAATTGGAATGTTGAAAAAATTAACCATCTAAAATCAAATATAGAAAAATTGGGGAATATACTGTTTTTTGTTGGAAGTAAAATTTGGACCATTTCTCCATTTCTCCCAATATCCTATGGTGATTCAATGTGGTCATCTATTTTGTTGGCCTTACTTATACCAATGGCTACAAATGCACTCTATATCGAAAGGATGCCCTATTTGCAAGGGCGGTGTAGTTGAAGATAAGGTAATTGCTTTATATGGGAGGGGTAAGGTGGGTTCTGTTGATCCAAGAACAAAGCTGGTGCCCAGTGTTAATACTCCTCACAGACCCTCTCGACAGAGTCCTGATACAGCCATAATGACGGACCATCTTTACCCATCACAGGGTTTTAATTTCATGGCAGGCCAAGGTACAATGCCTGTTGGGTCCTTTGGGAATATAAAGTTCTCCACGGGATTCAGGCTGTTTCCTTCTCTGTTTGGGTTGAAAAGGAATGCTTTTTATGACACACCATATGGAAGCCTTGGTATGCCCACCAATGGTTTTCATGGAGGTCCTCAATAGGTAAGACATGACAATCATCAACAAGAGACCTTTCTGTCAAGGTTTCTCTTGTTTTTGTTTTGTTGGGTTTTTTTCTGTCTTTTATTTTTCTAATCTGATTTTTCCTTTGCTTGTTTGGTTAGCCACACTTGAGTAGAAGAAGTTCATCTTTTTCGCGGCTTTTGGAAAAAATCATGATTTTGTTTTAAACTGGAACACTATACTTAATGAGGTACGTACACTGTAATAGCTACTTATATGTATTTGTAACCATGTTGGTATTAAGATAAGATTTTTTTAGCATTATTTATATGTTTTTCATAATATGAAACTGTCTAGTGTGCTAGCCAAATCTGTATATGTTCTGTAATTGTAGCTTGTTTATGAACTTCCCAACTTAAAAATGCATTAAGTTTCATTTTTTTTGGTCCACATAACCAATGATAAAATGTTGCAATTGATTGTGAAATGAATTTGTTCAGCATTAATTTTTGTTTTTTTGGTCGACATAGCCGATGAGAAAGTACTATAAGTGCTTGTGGAATGAATTTGTTCAACATTATGTTCTCAGTCTACTGCTACATCCTCAGTCAACATCTATTTATGCTATTGTCGCTGGTGTACTCTATTAATGTTGTAGTGCTTTCAGATACCTTCATCTAAGGTTGAACCACATATCTGATCGTTCTCAGATTTCCTGCTAGATAGTTATGTCTTAGTAGAGAAAATTCTATGCAGATTAAGGTTGCAGTTGCTTTCTCATGTCCAAGTCATCATATGGATGAAGCTATGCTTTTTCATCTTTTAGAACCATATGATATCCCCCAGAGAGTGTTTCTACATAGCACGTTTTGAACAAATGCATACAGATATATGCTTCCACTACAGTGGTGGTACCAACATTAGCAACATTGACAACAATTTGTCCTTTCATCTTTCTTTCTTTCTTCTTTTTTTTTTTGTTTTAAATGAGAGAGCATCTATGGCTGGAAGTATGTTCAATTCATTCAACTCCACTGCAACATTTTGTAGGTGATGCTTTGAGTTTATGAAACCAGAAGATGTTGTACAAACTGGAAGGTTAAGAACCTAAAAGGGCATGTAACTATTGTATTGAATATTGAAAATTCGATAATAGCTCAAGTAAAAGGGAAAAATAATCATATGCCAAATTGAAATGTTTCTATGAGAACAAAGATGGCCCTTTAATTTATCAAGTAAAAATGCTAGCAGAGAGCATGTTGGCAGATGTCAACAGGGTAACGGATGTCATTGAACAACTAGTAGATGCTGGGTCTAAATATGAGAAGGAATATAAAATTATAATCCTCCCATAGTTCAATATATACAAAGAGAAAGAATGGATATCAAATGCAAAACATCAATTAATTGAGAATTTTGTAAGTATTGAAAGATCATGTATGCTAACATCTAAGTTATGTAAAGGATCTGATATTCTTGAATTCCAAAGACACATAACAGAACAGAGGAACGCCTAGAATTTTTCGAGTAGAAGAGAGGAATGCATATAAATTTTTCCCTGTGGGTACTAGAAAATCATAATGATTTTCGAGCACTTACGGGAAAAAACTTATATACATCCATTACATATTATTCATATTGGAATAGTATGGTTTTGGATAACACTCGTCTTATGTTCCCTATTCCCTCAAAACGAAGTATGCATTTTGGTCAAAGTTACAAATATTGTGAGAGATTCTAATATAGGTCCGCTACAAAAGGGAGGCCTTGCCAACAAAGACAAAAACATGAATGTAACCGTGCACGATGTCATTTTGACTATCGATTCCCGAAAATTAGAGGGAAAGAGATTAATATTCATAACTGCGCGTGAAATTGAAAAGTTTGAAAGAAGATACGAAATCGATTAATTTGCAAAACCTATATAGGTAGAAATCTGTTTCAAACAATGTATGTCTCTAATTCTAATTCTCAGGATTGACTTAATTATGCTTAAAATTGTCATGCAAGATGGATCAAAGGCATCTCATTCAACGAAATTCTTGGGTGTAGGTCGTTGCCTGTACGAATCCTGCAGGCTTCTTTTTTTCCAGGGTCTTTGAATAAGGAAGTAGAAGGGCTTTTGAATGAAGGGAATGACGAAGATATTGGGTGGGAAGCTGAGAAGAAACAAGCCATGCCTCACGCTAGATGAATGGAGCAGCCATAATAAATCTAAACATTGCAGAGCTGATAAATATCGGAGACCATGCCTTTCTGGAACACGAGCGGAGGCTCTAATCATTTTTGCGCTGCTACGCATGATTACGGAGCATGCTTCCATGCCCTAAGGATCCACTGTCTCCCAAGAAGGAGAAAATGGCAGGTGCTATTGTGGAGTAAGCTAAGTTACTCATCGGGTTGACCTTGGAATGAACAAGGGAAGGGTTATTGAGTATGGAAAAGGAGCTGAAAAATGGCACAACAACATCTTCGCTGTTGCTGCGAGAAATACATTAATTTAGGAGAAGTGGCAGACTGGAGCGTGCGAGAGGGAGTGGTCGTGGGGGAGCGGAGGCAGCCGCCGCAGGGAAGGTAGGGTCCACCGTCAGGTCGGGTGCAGTGGAAGGTCGTCGGAGGAAGGGGACCAGAGCTGTCCCATCACCGGAATGTGCTCCATTTCGTCGAATGGTAGACAACTCCATTGCGAAATTTGAGATCCACTTCACTGAGAATTATGTCTTTCTTCATGGAAATTGGCCCTTGACCTATATGTCATCAGAGCAAATGGATATCTAAAAACTTAGATAGCATTTAGCTTATTGGTTATTTTCACGGTGGTATGTGTGGATGTGGCGCTATTGTCATCCTCAGTCCTTCCTAAGCGTTTCACTTCTTTTGGTCTCTGAGGTTTTGACACCAATACTCGAGAAAATCTACCCCTTTATGGGGGTAATGCTTTAGAGCAAATGGTTATCTAAAAACTTAGATAGCGTTTAACTTATTGGTTATTTTGACGGTGGTATGTGTGGATGTGGCGCTATTGTCATCCTCAGTCCTTCCTAAGCGTTTCACTTCTTTTGGTCTTGAGGTTTTGACACCAATACTCGAGAAAAGCTGCTGCCTTTATGGGGGTAACGCTTTGTGCTTCATGCTTGCTGTAAATGAGATCCTCTTTGCTGGAGATTAGAAGGTCATCATTAACTGGATCATGGTGCATCACTTTCTTAGTGTGCCATCTTTACTCCACTGGTTGAAAGAAATCATATATACGAAGTCATCATCTAACTCCATATCCTTCTGCCACATATTTTGGGAGAAGAAAGTTTTGAAAGATCAGCTTTCCATGAGAGGAGCCTTTGTATTTCATGGGCCAATGGCTGAATCAAGCTCGGGGTCCTTCTTAATACAGCGGTGACACTGCTTTTTGTTTATTTTATTGTCGGGCCTTTATGTATTTGACCTGCTGGTCGTGACTCGTGAGGCAGGGTATTTTGTTTGGACGTGTCTACCGAGCTTGCGTTTTGGCCCGGACGGCAGAAATCCGCCGGAATCCGGGCAACTAAATTTGCAAAAATCAGGTAGTTGCAGTGCTTGGAATCCATTTTTGACAGTGGAAATGGATTCAGCACTATCATAAACCCCTGCAGCACTCAAAATACTAATGTTTAACAACTATAAACAAGTTTCTGGGCAAATCTTTGCCGGATTTTCTGAAAATCGTTCTCGGATTTTGGGTCAAAACGCGGGCTCTTTAGACTACGGTATTTTGGTTTCTGCAAACTGTTACCTTTTCCAGCATACTGTTATTTTTTTCTGCCTCGTACATGGAGCCTTGGCATTGAGATCTGTCATTCTGATTTTATAGTACTTTCTTCAGTACTTTCTTCACTAATTAATGCTACATTTATCGCACACATGCATATGTATCGTTAATGGTAGATGTTGCTATTTTTTTGGGAAAAAAAATAGCAATAATGCATTCTGATTTTTTATATAACTAACAATTAAAACTACTATCGATACGAAAGTATGCGCAATCTCAACCAAATGATTTATATTTCCGCAGCGATGTCATTTAAAACGAGAACCCGTATGTTATCAGCACAAAAAAGCGTAGTCTAAAGAGGCCGCTTTTTGACCCAAAATCTGGGAACGATTTTCAAAAAATTTGGCAAAGATTTGCCCAGAAACTTGTTTATAGTTGTTAAACATTAGTATTTTGAGTGTCCTAGGGGTTTTTGATAGTGCTGAATCCATTTCCACTATTAAAAATGGATTCCAAGCACTGCAACTACCTGATTTTTGCAAATTTAATTAACCAGATTCCGGCGAATTTCTGCCGTCCGGGCCAAAACGCGGCCTCGGTAGACAACTCCGCACAAAAATGCCATAAATCCTTTGAACTTCGAACCTTTCTTGGTGTATAATGTCCACTGTGTCTGTTACTGTGCCCCACTTCATTTCTGGTAACTTTGTACGGGACATCTTTCTGGGTGTCCCCAGTGTGAAACATGATCACGTTCGATCGACATGACTATGATCCGTTGCGTTTGGCTGATCTGATTAGATTTGGGTGCTGCTCTTCGAATGGACTTTGCTATCTCGCAATATCACATCAGTCTGCCAGTTCGTTCGTTATCGCTCATTTCACAAAAATGTCTTTTCGCTGTACAATTGGTAATAGTGGGTTCATATTACAGGTACATGAGCTGCTGGATTGAAAGTGATTTTGAAATACTGTGGCTGTTACTTTGTGTTTTAGGTAACAGCATGGAGGATTACGCCGAAAGGCCAGAAGTATGTAAGATATATATCGAGTTAATCGATGCAAACAAAAAAGGAAAGAAGGGTACAGCTTTGGATACCAATCCATTAAGCATCCTTCCTAAAAACAACTCTAATAAGTTATATTTATTATTTTTTTGAAATTTCAAGTTATTTTTTAATGATATTTATAAAAAAAAAAATACTATATTTTAATTGTTTTAAAAAATATTGCACTTTTTAAACAATTAAACCAATTATGTTATAAGTAAAATAGATTCATTATATTTAAAAATTATTGTTCAGAATTTAAAAGAATTTTTTTTAAGGGTGAGTAGGAAAAGAAATTTATAAAAATATTTAAATTTCTAATTATTTTATAGGTAGAGTCCATATAACTTTGGCAATTTTTAAGGTAAAATAATAACCATGGAAAATTAGCCCACTTGCCAATATTACTCCTAACATTTTCCATGCATAAAAGTAAATAATCTTATTTAATTCCTTATATATATTCCTCAATGATTCATCAATTAATTACTACCCGTATATGGTTAAAGTTCTCATTCATTTTCATATTAGAAGTATAATTTATCATAACTAGTAAATATTGAAATAATGTAATCCTTTCCTCCAAATTTGCTTCTAATTGGGGTATATGTGGTCCCCGCTGGATGATCCATAAGGTTTTAAGCGAAATCAAGAATCTTGAGAGGGTTGTAAATGGCCAAGGTCTCTGGGTAGGATTATCAAATTAAAATACCTCCATAATGACCTGGTAGGATGATTCAAGATGGAGCTCCAGTGCCAATGAATATCTTAGGAGCTTGAAGGAGTTTTCTCCTTTCAAAACACTCGTTCCTAGCTAATTTAATTTATCTTGTAACATTTTCAACGGAGCTACTGTTAAAATTTGTCTTCATATCCTATTTTCTTCCTTCACTCCCCTTTTACTAGATGCACTCTTTATGAATATCCTGACTCATCGATCCGTAGAATGGACTACATATATTCATAATCTACATATTTGAGGGATCTCACTTTCACATGTGAAGGACACACTTACTTAGAAGGGAAGCTTCGACAATGTGAAAATAAATGTTAAAGAGGCATATCAAATAATATCTCCTTAACTAGAATCTGTCTTGATCTTCCCATGCCTCCATAGATCTTAGCATTGGAAATTACTTCTAAATCTCAAATGTGTCTTATGGTTGGTGGTTCACAATCAAATTTTGACTTGGGAAAATATTTCCAAAAGGGGGTTCAAGGGCCTGGGACGATGCTTCCTTTACAAGGAGTTTGGTGAGGCGGGCACACACCTTTTCCTTCATTTTCCTTTCTCCAAAGCTGTGTGGTTAGAAGTGCTCTGTCTCCTAGATTCCTCTGCTACCCACTTTTTGGGTCACATCCCTGGCTGCCTCCAACATTATTTTTCCCTACACACATCCTTCAGGACCCTTCCCTTTTTCCTCTTGTGGGGTGTCTGGAGAGCCCGTAATGCTCTAATATTTGACTCCTCACAAATTTCTATCTGCATAACCAACTCTTCAATTATAACCTATTTCAAAGAATTTTCGTCTATTCCCCACCCCTCTCCTTTCTCGTGCCGCTCTTCCTTGGATCTTTGGTCTTCCTTCCCCGCTAGCTTCTTTGATGGAGGATGTTCCTTTGGCTCTTTTGGCTACAGAATGATATTTTTTTATAGACTCTCATCACCATTTGAGATTCTCTTGGTTCATATGAATGGGCATAAATACTAGGGTTGAGCTACTAGCCTTATGGGCTCTCTTCACTGTGCTTCCCTTTTTGGTAAAAATAAAATTTCCATCTTTAGATTCCCTAAAGCCATTATCGACCGAGCCAACAATCGTTGCAATCTCGAAGCTCTGAACCTTCTCTCATGTTAGCAACAGATCATGAATCTATCTCTTTATTTCCTAGAGATATTCTTCTCACACATATATCGTGAACACAACAAGGAGGATGATATTTTGTCAAAATGTGGCGTCTCTAACTCTCCTGGTTCAATTCACTTTCAAGAGAGCTCCTTAGACACTTTATTTTGATCAGGCCATATTTATTTCTAGATCCTCTTCAGATATTTTTCTATTCTAGGCTCTTTTGGATGTCGGGGCTCTCTCGAGCAGAGGTTTTTGATATTTGATTATGACAGACTCTCAATCCGGAACTGGAGCAAGTTTTTTTTCTTGCTTTGGAAAGATTATAGTCTCCTTATGTGGAAGTGATGTGGTTTTTTTTTTTGTTTTTTGCTAATTTGGACATTTCCTGATATTATTACATTTTATCTAACATTTCCCTTCATAGGCTGCAGAAATATTACATTTTACTCAATATTCCCCTTCACCCCTACTAATTTTATAGTTGGGTTTGTTTACTTTTAAACATAAAATATAAAGAAAAATTAGAATAATAAGTGGACCTATTGAGGGGAAATATAGGGTAAAATATCATACTGTAGTATTATACTTTACCCAATATAATGTAGTAAAAAGTGGATGAAGGTAGGAAGAAATATCAGATAAAATATAATAACTACATTTTTCCTAATATTTCCTAACCTCTAATCATATCCAGACAAATGGCCAAAGCCAACCATAAAATTATACACTTTTCTACAACTAATTATGTATTTAAATAACATCAAACTAATCTAGGACACTTTAATTTCCCTCTTAAATAGTTTTTATTCCATATAAATACCATATTTCAATACCATTGATTCTTTATTTTATTTTTTATACAGTTATTTTTATTTTTTATTCTTTATTTTATTTTCATGAGTTAAAATGTTTACATTACATTAGGTTACTTTATACATTCCCAGAAAACTATAGGCATTAGATCTCAAGTCAATGAAGGAATTACATATATCCCTCACACTAAAAAGTTTTTTTTTTTTTTTTTAATTAATTTGTCTCACTATATAAAGTTGATGTAAAATAAAAGTGATTTTTTTTTTATTCCATATAAATACTATCTTTCAATACCATTGATTCCTTATTTTATTTTTTAGTTTTTATAAGATTATTTTAATTTTTAATTTTTTTAATTTATTTTCATGTATTAAAATCTTTACATTACATTAGGTTACTTTATACATTTCTTGAATACTATAGGCATTAGATCTCAAGTCAATGAAGGAATTACATATATCCCTCACACTAAAAAATTGATTTTTTTTTTCAATTACTTTGTCTCACTATATAAAGTTAATGTAAAATAAAAGTGAAAATTGAAGTTTTTAATTTATAGCCCACTTTGATTTTTAAAGTGATATTATTATTTTTTTCAAGGTAATGTTACACACAACATCTCATATATATATATATATGTATGTATATATATATATATATATATATATATATATATATATATATATATATATATATATATATATATATATATATATGTATATATGTATATATGTATATATGTATATATGTATATATGTCATAACACACACACACACATATATACCAACAAACAATATTAGTTAATCATATTTAGTAGTTTTTGGTGATGACATTCAACAATATTTTATTAGTTGTTTTATTTTTGCTATGAAATATTTGTTTATTATTTTTTTAGTTTAATTAAGATAACTTGTAAGTACTAGCTACTATGTAGCCATTGTTAAATAATCAAACCAAATATGCTATAAAAAAATTAAACTAAATTCATTATATTTGAAGAATATGATTCAAAACATCAAAAAAATAGTCATATATATATATATATATATATATATATATATATATATATATATATATATATATATATATATATATATATATATATATATATATATATATCAATTAGTACTAGTATATACTAGTTCAAATATTGTTATAATTTTGATTCATTTTTCATATTAAAAGTATAATTTATCTTAACTAGTAAATATTGAAAATAGAAAATAAAATTAACCAAAATGTCACATTTTTTCTACAAATTTATTCATGATTTAGGTCTACGTGGTCCATAGGTGCGTACAATTCATGGCCACTAGAGAGGAGGGAATTGTCACAGCCATCAGGTGTGCAGCTTGGAATTGTCAAAGAAACTTCCATAAGAGAGGAATTGGAAACAAGACTCCCTGAGAGTTTTTGAAGGCTGGTCATTGACTCCGCTAGGGATGTTCTCTATCCCCTCTTATTTTCATTTTAATAATGTATGGATTCAACAATATTCTCAAGGAGGCCCATCGGAGGGGCACATTTGATGGCATGTCCTTCTCCCCTATAGTATATATTACTCACAAATTATTTGTGGATGACATTCTCATTTTTGGCAAGCTATTAAGAACTCAATTGATCTATTTACATTACCTTTTCTTGCATTTTGGATAAGCTTCTAGGTTGTAGATTATTGGTAGTCAATCCCTCTTATATGCAAATGGGGATAGAGTGGAGATTCATTTCATAGCGGAGGTTTTTAGAGTCCAGCAAAAACACATCTTAGGTGGTTCATACTATCTTGGGTTGAGACTAAAGCCCTATGGTTACAAAGAAATTGACTGGTTATGGCTCGTTGACAAGTTCAAAATAAGGATCTAAAGGTAGACACATCAATGGTTAGCATTGGCAGGCTGATATATACTTTTTTAGGTTGTGCTCCAGCAACTAACCATGTTTTTGGCACACCTCTTCCACCTCCCCATTCGAATTATCTCCCTCATAAAATATTCTATTTCACAATTTCTCTGGTAAGGGGCTAAGGGAATCAACCAAATTCATCTCTGTAAACTGGATTCACTCTCCATCCCTAAGTTGTTCAGAGGCTAGGCTTACTAGACATGCACTCCTTCTCACAAAACCTTATTTTAAAATCCCTTTGGAGAGTGCTTTCTTGCTATGGTTTTTTACCTCCACTAATCAATCTCAAATATTTAGATGGTCCGCCTCTCTTGGAGATTTATAGAAACACATCACTACCACTCAAAGGAGGGTCCTATAACTGGCAAGGATTTCATAGGGTGATGACACTTTTCTTTGGAATATTAGAATGCCTCTTTCGAAACGGATAAAACATACTCTTGGGAAACGACATAATCGAGGGTTCAAATTAGGTTTTCGGGTGGAAGAACATTTGAAACATAGGTTGGAACAAAAGGGTATCTTCTTTCTGTCACAGGTCATCTCACATTGGCAGCAAGGTTTCCCGGTGTGGAAATCAACACCCATTCTAGGCTTGGCTGGGCGAGATGTTGCTACATGACAGACATATTTGGAGTCATTGCAAACAAGGGGTTTTTTTCCTCATCTGGATTGGTACTACATTTCTTGGGATGGATAAATGCAAGGGGAAGCCGTTGTGGCAGTGGAGACATATCAACACATCATGTATAACCAAGTAGTGAAGAGGGAGAACTCTCGTTTCAAAGCTTCCTAGTCCAGAAACATTCCAAAAAAAATCCTATTATTTTTTTGTTTGGTGTGGAGGAATCATATCTTGACATGGGACAATCTGAACAAAATGGGCTTCACCGACCCTAGACGATGCATATTTTATCGATCTCACTCTGAATATATACCACATATTTTTCTTACTTGTCCGATTATATATAGCCTGTGGACACTTTTATCCAGTTTCATCCTTGACTTAGTTTGGAGTCCTCAAAGCATTTTAAACACCCTTTCAACATGGGAGACCACTCCCTAGAGATTGAAAACCCCGCCTTTCTTTTTCTTCTAGGAGGTATGGCTGGCCTGAAACCGATGCATATTTGAAGATTGCTCGGTGAATATCTCTCACATCCATGGGGAAATTATGGCTTTGATGGCATGTCATATTTCACATTCACCCTCCATCAAGAGCTTCTCTCATTGAATTCCTCACTTCCCTATTACCTTGCTGATGCATTTTTCGATGGGGCTAAAAAGGCTAGAGTTTGTGGATGTGGAGCATCGATAAAGATCGGCGAAACACATCTTCTGTAATGGTGGAAAATGTACAAACACCAAGGTGGAGGTTCTTGCTCTCTAGAGTGTACTTTAGGTAGCTTATAATCTCCAACTACCCTCCATCCATATTTTTGGGGATGCCAAATCGGCCATAGATGGACTTTTTGGGAAGTCTCATTTTCAACCGAATAGGATACTTAGATGGATTAGCCACATAAAAAAATTTCTATCAAGACTCTATAACCACCCATTACAACAAATCATTCGATAGGGTAACACTTGGGTTGATTTTTTATCCAAAAGAGGCTTAGAGGCTCCTTTTGGTAGTATCTATGTACAACATTTTGAAGGTAACCAACAGATTAACGAGATATCCTTCCAGATCCCATAATGGATGATTTTTTTTTATGCCTTAGGTATTTCTATTTACTCTTCTACAAGAGTGAAGGTATTGTTTTTTTTTTTTCGGAATTTCCCATTTTTAGTCTCCTAACTGACAGACTGGCCTGCATTTTTGTCACATAGATAGTTTTGTGTTTTATTATGTCGCACACATAATTTGAAGCTTCATAAGGTGTTTTGATATATTTATGATGTAATTGGTGATCATGGGCTACTTGCTATGAAAATTTAGACTATATCTATAGATAATGTACCTTTGCTATTAATTAATACAAGGTGTTTTTTCCTCTCTGAACAAAAAAAAAAAATGACTATCAAAAAATCTGATTATGTGTTTATTTCTATATCATGTATCTAATCAAACAGAGTGCTAGTTCAAGTGTTTTTTAAATGGATGTATATCTCCATGCATTTCGAATTTTGATTTCAAAATTCTCCCAATATGCATTTAGATGTCATAGTTGTTCAGACATTAAGGAGCTCCAATGAAGTAAAGTTATAAACTCCAAAGGCTTAGATAAAATATTATGTGCCTATTTCTTGTGCTAGAACAATGCGTAACATGTTGTGCTTCAATATATATGGTATATATTTTTTTCTAACAAAATATGAAGAATGATAATATGAGGAATGAAAATTTGTGGAGCAGAAGATTGCTCTTCTCAATATTATGAATCAATTAAATAAGATTATATTCGGGACATAAACAATATTTCTCAATATTAATAATAATTTAAGTAATATTACATTAGGGACATCAACAATAAATGAATATAGTGATATTGAACGAAATTAGACTAACTAAAAATGCACCATGACACCTGGATAGACGACTTTGACACTTACCATGTGGTTGGAGTTAAACTCTCCAATGCTCCCCCTTAATTTCAACCACATAAAATTCAATTAAGGTGAATGATAGTCTATGTCTTAGTTAGGCTTACATTTTATAAAAATAATTGACTTCAATTAAATTAAATTTTCTTATTCTCTTCTTCCAGATCATGTAGCCTCTAGATTGTTTAAGTTTTTTCTTCTTGTTGTAGGCTTCAAATTTCAGTTTCTTCATTTACTGGTGTAGGTCTTGCACTTTTTTAGGTTGTCTAAGAATATCCTAGACTTCTTCAAGAACCGGCTTATATGGGGACTACTACATATTTCATCTTTTCTTGTGTGATGTTCATCATCAATTTTGCTGCAACATAAGTTCATAATACAATTTCATCTCTTGAGGAGTCCAATACTTGAAAATTTCATTAGTGTTTTCATCATCCAAATTTTCTTCAAGGTTTATTGCTGCAAAGTGTATGAAAACCTCATCTAGACATGTTGTTGCAATCCATTTTGCAAGGAAACTTATTTTTTCTTCAAAATCATCATGTTTACATGAACATTGGAAATCAATAATATGTGCATAAAAAATCTGCAAAACCACATTGGTTCTGTTCTTTCTCCTCTATAATGAGATATTTCTTTTGTTATGCTCCCTTATCTGGCTTTTCCTATGTCTTTTTTTTATCTTTCTGGAATTACTTCTTTGCCTCTCCCTCTATCTTTGTCTTTTTCTTTGGCTTTGTCTCTTTCATTTATTTACTAACATGTTCTAGTGAAAATAGGTTGCCTTCCACTTGGTTTTCAGATTCAAGCGGGTTTCTCTCACTGAATAACATCATGTCTATATGATGTTTGTATTTCATCATCTGCAACCATTCATCATTACTCACCAAGTCATCATCAAAGTTTACATCAACAATATTAATTATTGAATTCACCATAACATTTTTTTCTCCAATGACAACTTCACTGTCATTAGTAACCTTTGTTGCTGGATTCACCAAAATGTCCTCAGCAAGCTCTATTGTTCGATTCATCAATTTGTCAACAATAAGCTCTATTGCTAGAATCACAAAAAATTTGTCCACTTATGGCTGAGTAAAGTTGGATTCAACCAAATTTTCATCATGTTATAGATCTATTCCTATAGATCCATATTCATCTTCATCATCAATGCCCCCCCTTCAACCAAAAATCCTCTCAAGGGTATCCCAGGCCTCTTTTGTTGACTTAGCATTTGGAATAAGGGGGAGAATGTTTCCATTGACATATTCTTTTAGAAATTTCATTGCAAAAGTGTTATTTTTCCTCTTCACTTCCAAATTTCTCAAACAGATTTCGAACATCTCCTACTGTTCTTTCAAATTTCTTAGCCTCTTTAGTTTTCCCATTTGTTTAGCATTGGCTAAATGTAGATTAATGAAAAAATGTAATTTCATATATAATAGTTATGTAGAAAAAAAACATCCTTTCGATGGCTTCTATGCCACTCAATGTCAAAAAAAATGGGTCTAAAAATTTTCTCCAAGGGAAATACTTTGACACACAAAAGCTTTCACAAATTTTTCACATATTCTTTCACAAATCCTCCTTTTTTAAAGATATTTCTATGTGTGCAACTGATTTATAATTTTTCTTTTCAATTAAACCTCTTTAAAAATTAAATTTAAGGAGAAAGAAGACCTTTAAATATAATGAAGCTTCTTAAAAAAATAGAATAAAGAACTTTCAAAAACCTTTTTAAAATACCACATGAAAACTATGGAGGACTTCCCTTTTTCTTAAGTTTTCATGTGTAGCTTTTAAATTCATGTGGTGATGAGACAAAAACATTTCCACGCATTACAACACAGATTGAAAAAAAACGAGGCACTAAAAAATATTTTCATGAGACCTTTCTCCCTTTGCACCATGAACCTTCATGGATTTGTTCATTTGATCATATGGGATTGCTTCGTTTGAACTTTCACCATTTTAAACATAAACCATCTTACTTTTTGAAAAAAAAAAAATCCTTTTTAAAATTATCTTCAACATTTGCACGGATCCAATGGATTTTTATACACATTTTTACGCATTCGTTTAATCGACAAAGCTCATCAATTTTAAAAATTTGATATTTCATAAGTTTTCATAGTTTTTCACACTTTCCTTTTTGGTGGGGTGTTAAACTAACACGCTAGGCGCTCTTGAAATATCTACAATTGACTCACTTCCTCTTCTTCACAGGTATGAAATTTACACTTTTGGCGTCGACCTCTCACGACCCTTGCTTCTTCTTTCTGAGCCCCCTAAAAAAAATTGAAGCATTGCTCTCTCTAGAGTCTTATGCAACCTGGACTCTTCTCCCCTCTACTCTCAAGCAGTATTTTGTAGCCTACTCTTTGAGACCATGAAAAAATATGAAGAATGAAAAAATGTGGAGCAGAGAATTGTTCTTCTCAATATTATGAATTAGTTAAATAAGATTATATTGGGGACATCAATAATAACTGACTGCAGTGAGAGTGAACTAACCTAGACTAACCAAAACTAAACTGGGACACTTGGATGGTTAATTTTGATGCCTCGCAGGTGGATGGAATTAGATTCTCGAGAAAAATGGGAGTAGGTTATATTAGTTGATATAGGTTTTAGCTTTCCTTAAAATGGTTTGTGGTTGGGAGTAAAAATATGATTTTTGAAGGAAAGTGTAATATTTTGGATTTTTATTTTATTTTATAAGTTTGACAAGTTCTAGGGAAAAACAAATGTTTATATGAAAATGAAAAAGAAAGAAAATTGAAATTTTTTCTTTTGTGGTATTTTTTTCTTAAATATAACATGAATTTTTTGAAATCTTAACTTTTACTGATGTAATTTCGAAAAAACTTATGCCCTTGGGATTTCACGGCACTGAATCCATTTACACACTCAAAAAAACCTTTTAAACAATCTGAATTCATGACTATGTCACAAATTGTATTACCTAATTTCCATGGAAAAGACAAGAAATTGGACTTGAATAATTGTAATTTAATTAACAATAACTATTAGGTTTTTTAGAAATTTTATTATAGTGGGGGCGCGGGGGTGGAGGGGGTGAACCATTATAATGGTCCATATTTGACAATTATTAACAATTTACAATATTTCAGGCATTCACCTAAACAACACATAAAACATTAAATGTATTTGGAAATCCATAAAGGGAGAAAAATACAGAACTTATCTATGAATGTTATTATAGGTTGCACCTGACTATTAGATCTTTTTTTATGGTTGCAATTAGAAGGAGACACCCATCCCCTAAATTTACAATAATGAACTAGAATTAAGAATCAAATCGCTGATTTTTATAGGCTCCAACTGGAAGGATGCACCAACTCCCAGATATTTTATAGGCACCAACATGAAGGATAAACAACTCCTTAATGTGTATATACCAACCTTATTTGCCTAGTAGGTCTCTCTTTCATCCACTTCCAAACTCATAACCACATACATTCTTTCCTTTTAGTCTTTTGAATTATTTGTGTTTTTATGACTACTTTAATTCTCAATCAACTTGATATTATATTGAAACTTAGATATATTCATAACCCCAAAATTTCACTCAATCACTTCTACATAGTCTTTCCCAGTTTAGCATCTTTTTCCTCATTCCTAGATATAATCATAGCTTTTCAATTTTTTTATGAAACTTATTTATTCAACCCCATGCTCCTTTCTACTCTAAAATTATGTTTAGCTCAACTACAACTTAAATATCTATTCAAATGTTCTTGAGTCTCTTGTTTTTATAGGCATGTTCAATTACCAAACTTAGGATCTTTCAGTCTACTACATGATCTGCTTAGGTTTCTACAATTATTTATGGATTTTTCTTCTTTAGATATCCATCATTTCATCAACTTCGTCTTCCTATATTTTCATATGCATATACCTGCACTTTGCCTCACTATTTAATTTTGTATTTATAGGTTGTTATTTGCTTTACCATGGGTGTTTATCTATGGTATTTACCCATGGAAATTCTCGCTTGAATGTATCAGTGTTTTTTCCTTCACAACATGAAAATATCAATCACATCATCTTTGACTTCTAATTTAGTACCCAAGAACTACAAAAATTTTGGTTCCTTTAACAAATCTATGTATAATAGTGCTATAGGCCTAAAATGAAAAAATTTATTCAATTGTAGATCCCAATGTTTGTTTCCTTTTCACATGAGAAAATGAGCCAAAACAAATGGCTTCACCTGCAAGGGTGTGTAGCCCTGCACCATTGTAGATCAATACTTTTTCATTATATGTGTGATGCAAGAAAATTCACTTTTCCTACAATTTTACATTCTTATAATTTCTTAAGAATCTCATTGTTCAATGCCTCAAGCATATGCCACACATAAAGGTTACATCTTAATACTTAAAAAATAATCACACAAAAAGTGATTTAATTTCTTTTTATAAAGATCATAGGAACTTCACCTTATCAATCTTTTTTCTCAATCTGTAAGGTTATTTCACATAAAAAACCCAAATTTGAATTTGTCACCTAAATTCGACTCTTGTCTCCATTTACAATAGAGAGTGTTTTATGTCTATCTTGCGTACATATTTACTATGCACAAAATTATTTCCTTCACTTAATTGTCTCAAATATTATACAAGATTTAACTTTCTCATATGAAAAATTCATTCTAATATATCATTTATTTTAGACACACACAATGAGACTCCAATTCTTCATTCAGAAAGACAATACAAATTGGCATGAAATTCTATTTCATTGATTAAAATATGTACATACACAAATACTCATAAAGTATCTTCCTATCTTGGCCTTATTCTACATTCATTTGGACATTACATTTTCCTGTAGGATTACAATGATTAAATACAAATTTCAAGGAAAATTAGATTGTATTATATCCATAAATCACTCATTGATTTATTCCCTAAATCTCTCATGATTTATTCTCTAAATTTCTCATGATTTATTCCATAAATATCTCATTCTTTTCGAGGAAAAATTAATTTTCCTTATGGGGAAAATCTCTCTTATCCATATCTTTTCTAAAAATATTCTATAATAATTAAAACAAACTAAGAATATTTAAAATTGAGTAATTATAGTTCCTTTACAATATAGAAACCCATTTTGGATATTTTCTTCAAAAAAATTGATGGTTTGGAAACTCTATTGCTCTTGCATCAATCTAGTTCCCATAGTTTTCCACTACTTCACAACACTATTGTCTAGCAAAAGTGTTTGATAGTGACCTTTTTCCATTGCTAAGACTTCGGTGGCTAGTGATATGAACACTATCATGCTGTCACTGTACTCACTATTCAATCCATTAAGGCTTACAACATTTTTTACACTCGACAGTATGATAAACTAAAACATCAAATTTTTATTAGTTTCAACTGTCACAGCATTGTGTGTATGTTTCTCATCGCTAGATCGCTATGTCGCTCCTCGCTAGACTACTCTGTCACTCAACAGTCATCATTCACAACACCTACATAAATGATGGTGGGTAGTGTTTAGTTTGTTCTAGGACCACTACTTTTATAATATCAAATAACACTCTGGAACTCTATCAAGCAACCTTTTAACACAAATCTTGAGGTTTGCTACATCATTTTACATGTCATTGTATGTCATGTCCTGGCCATGTGTCCTATTATGAACTTTCCACATAATCTCTCTAGCCACCTATTGTGCCACACAAATGACACGTGCAACTAAAATAAGGTCTATTTTACCACCCAAAAAATCCAAATCCACCTCAAAGTTCAAGGTCCATTCCACTATAGCATCCACATCAACAACATGTGACTTGATAACCAAGAAAATGTGCCAAGGCTTGTCTCCTACCACCTCACCACTTGTTTGTGTTGTGTGCTCGATGTTTAATCAGAAAATTAGATAGCCACCTAGGTTCTAACTACTGATCCCCTTGAGGAAAGAGATTATGATGAGTGGCCTTGTGACGCAGGGCTAGGCCTGCAAATACCCAGGATCCCCAACAATCATGCACCTAAAACATCCGCTTCCAACTATTGATCAATTTAACTTCAATACACAGCAAATTCATACTTAAACTCGCGGAAGTTTGTTTCATCTGGTTATAATCTCATGATTTAAAAAAAAACCATGCTTGGAATCATATTCAACTTCATAAACTCAAATACTTTTAATCAGAACCAATTCCAAGACAACAAAGCTTTTCCATAAAACTTCATGCCAAAGTTCACCACTTCAAATGTCAAGATTTTAACAAATCGACTTTCATCAGCAATCCATAATGTTAACCTCATCATATATTCTCGGTCCTTGGATGCAAAATACCCATCTTATTTACTGTAAATATGGATCTGGCCATGCACTTACCTCTGTGAACACCATACACAATCAATAAGGCGCCCTCTCTTTGCGCAGCTTTGATCAACACTTTCACTCTTCAGCAGAAACTTTTATCATGGCAATTATACAATACACAGGTTCTGAATAAATCTTAATGATAATGTGAGTGAAAATATAAATTTCAATCATAATTCTAATCCATGCGCTTATGCCTCTCCATGTTTCATTCTTAACAAACCATGTCTCATAACAAGATTCCGCTCTTGAACTTTATAAGCGCACTTTACCCATGACAATTCATATAAAAACTTAGGCTTCCAACATTCGGGTTTTAATACCATTTCAATTCAACATTTAAACACTCAATGCATCAATACACTATTGAATCCACAGCTTTTTACACCATTTAATCAAACCGATCTCAAAGGAACAGTGCCATGTTCACATTCACTAACTGTCGTTTTCAACACTTGATTGTTTTGTCTCAATACCGGCGTTTCTGATTTATCCATCGATTCATCCTGACACTGCATATAAACTGGGAAAAGTAACACAATTCTGTTTCAATCACACAAAAAACATACCTTCAATCGATTGATTCAAAACTTCTGGATTTGACTATCAGCTTCTACACAGTTTCCGTCAATCAAACACCATGAAGGGAACGAATTTTGAATCGGATTTCAAACATTGCCATCGAATGGATTTCGAACCTGCGCTTTAGTAAAATCATTCAAATGGAAATTCGATTAAGAGATATCGATTCTGCACTTAGTTCTTTTTTTCCAGAACGTCATTTTAACTCATATAGCAACCTCCATCTCACATAGTCGCACTACAAAACAAGACTATGTATGTCAAGCCGAAACACAGTTTTAAATTCCTGCTTCCAATGTCGACAAAAGATGCCACTCAATACCACTAGCGCAGTCAAACTATGTATTTTTAGTACAGAACCGATACAATTTTAAGTTCTCCTGAAACGGTTTCAATAACGTGGTCAACCAACACATTAATAATAGTGATTCACACTCTGTTCCTGCCCAATTCAACAATTTATTATTGAGTCGATCTTAAGTTCAACTCTTCGTAGAAATATCATTAGAATTCATGCACACATACAACGAGTCCTTCACATATCTAATTAAGCAACTACGCTATGCAGATTGGATTACATTCAACACGTAGATCGATTTTAACTGAGATCGACCCTTTTCCCTTATGTGCTTCACACAGAAATTCAAGTATCGATTATTCAGATCGATTTCCTATTTTGATTCATTCAATGACATTAACAATGAATTCACTACCAGATTATATAAAAGGGGCATTCTCCATTTAGAACCCAATTGCAGGAAAATATACACCACTCCATAAATCGAACCATACAATTCTGAAATCACTTTTCACCTTAACATTAAGATACTTACAAACTTTCTTCGTGGCCAAATATTCAACAGTCGTGGCCCTTACAATTTGCTGAAGGCTTACAGCCTAGCTGTTCAAGCCTACTCTCAATCTCACACTCTCTCACAATCTCTAATGTGTTTTTCTCTCAAAACCCCTCCTATTTATACAATTTTTAAAAATCATTTAATTAAATGCTCAATCCCTTCAATTCCTCAACAAACCCCTAAATCTCTCAACATCCCTAAAGGATAGATCTTTATCCCTAAAATCCTTCAACTAATTAAATTCCCTCATATCCTTTTATTACTAAAAAGATATTTACAAAAATCCTCACCTTCTCCTATTTTATTCAAATTAATTAATAAAATATTAAAAATCATCACACCCCCTTTTAACATATTTACAAAATAAAAAAAACGCCCTTGATGCTCCTGCATCAGACTCCCCATGTAAGAAAATTCATGACCACCTGGTCATAAGTCTGGATATTTCCTCCTGGATCCCAAATTTTATTTTGTAATTTTTTTGTGCTTGTCGATTGCCTTACTACTGTTGTCTTCCCGGTTTCCATATTTTGTGTTGTAGTGCTCCACTTGCTCTGCTCTTGCAATCTTTCACTGTCTTTCTCTTGTTGTCGCTCATTTTCTTTCTTTCGGCTGTCTTTCTCTGGGATGTTTTTATCATTAACCTCCTTATCAACTCAATTTCTCTGTCCAGTATGTCCTCTGTCTGCTGATTGTTTCCATCTCTTGATTGCTGAACTCTCATTCTTGCTTGTTCTTCACTTGTTTTGATTGCTTCCTTTTCACCGTTAATGTTGTTTTGCACCTTTTCTGTTGCTGCTACTATAAATGTTGCGGCCTCCCAAACTTCCTGTCCCTCTGCAACATTCCTTTGCTCATCATCTGCAATTTCTTTTATGACAACTGCTTTGTCATCCTTCTTCAGCAATCTATCCTTAACATCCTTCAGTAGATGTTCTTCCTCTTCTTCTTCCATTTGGCTATCCACCTGTGCCAAATATGTTCCAGCGTCTACAACAACATCTTCAATCATAAGACAATCATTATAATAATAAAAAAATAAGGCCTCTGTACCTCTTTTCCCTTTAGCAACACTTCAATATGTTGCGTTGATTTCTCTTCTTCTGTCAGCATATCAGTATGCTGATCCAAACTCAAAGAACTCTTGAGACTGTTAGCTAGTCTCCCCTTCTCATCAACTATTCCAATGATGTCTTCGAACATTTTTCCACTGTAGTGAACTGATTCTTTCGCAGCCTCTGCTTCAAAACTTTCATCTTCTGGAAGGTACTCTTTCACATCTTTGACAACTTCAAAACACTGCCTATCTTCTTCCAAACCTGCAATCACACAAAAACCATTAGTTTTAAAATCAAAAGACCTTACGGTCTTATTTGATGCTTCAGTCATCAAGTCCTCAAGCTGCTTCGAATCATTCATATGATTCAACTCCTCTAGCTCTTCATCACTTTCAAAAAGTAATGGTCCACTCTCTGGGTAACATATTGAAATTTCAACATCTTCTTTAGCATCTTCATTTTGCTGTAGCTCAACTCTTTCGAGCTTCTCTATCCTCTGTCTGGCATCTATAACCTATTCAAGTTCCCTTAGTTCCTTTATCAACTGCATATTCACCTGATGATTCCTCTTCTCTTGTAGCCTCTGCCACTTCAGCTTCTTTCTCATGACATAACCATGCTTCTGGTTTACCTCATTTCTTTGCAACATCTCCATTAACACCTCAAGATGAACTGCTATCTCAGCCTTCTCCCTCTCATATTCCTCTTTGCTTAACTGTCTCTGTATGCCAATTGCCTTGGCATCCTTCTCCTTTTGTCCTCTGCTGTGGTTTATTTCAGAACCTCTGTTACGAATGTCACTAGTCATCATTCTTTCCATCTCTATGAGTCCCTCACTCACTTTAGTATGAGTTGCACTAAAGCCTCTTCAGCAGCAAGTCCTGTTCTACCGCCACTTACCTCACCAAGCTCTCCTCACTCAGTCTTTTGGCAAGCAATTGGTTCTCTATCTCTGGAACCTCCTTTGAGCACTTCTCTTTGCTCTTCCTGGCTTCAACTCATCTACATGTTCTAAGAACACAACTGTCCTCCTTTTCCAATCTCTATTGAAATTCCCCAAGGTTCTGCCACACCTATGTTTTTACTAAGAAACTTTCACCAGTTTTCTTTATCTGTTAGCAATTTTAAACACGTCTTCTATGGAATTTCCTTTTGGGAGTTGCAATAATACTTCTGCAAAGACTACAATCTTTTAATTTTCAAATTCAAATAAACCCAGATCATCTTACCTTCAAGATCTCACCACTTCTGCAAATCTGTTTCAGCAAATCTTTATGCTTCCTCTGTACAATTTCTCGATATTCAACTACTGTCAATCAGATTTTAGAATCTGATCCTCTCTTCCAATCTTCTGGATTTATCTGGCAAACTTCAGCTGTCAGCAATAATTCCTTCTTTGCTGAGTTTCTTCATTGCTGCAATCATCAATCCTCATTCCATTTCTTTGTCAGTAAAACTCAAATCAAAATTAACCAAACATAATACCTACACGATCCAAGTGAATTTCCATTCCCCAACATCGCTGTGGATTCTTTCTGTCTCTGCAATCTCTGCTTAATTCTGCTTTACCTGCCTCTAAGAACTTAATTGTTCTTTTTCATTCTCCCTGCTGTACTCTGGTTGCTTGACTTTCAGATTAGAATCTGATCTCCTTTCCCTGCATTCTGTTCTCTTGCAATTGTATATGCTACATATCAGATTTAAAATCTGATCTTCATCATTCATGACACATTCAAAAAATACATTTCAGTTCAACAAACCTTCTTGTCCTCATTCAGAAAATAAACATTTTTCAATTCAACAGAGCCAAGCTCTGATACCAAAATGACGCAGGGCTAGGCCTGCAAATACCCAGGATCCCCAACAATCATGCACCTAAAACATCCGCTTCCAACTATTGATCAATTTAACTTCAATACACAGCAAATTCATACTTAAACTCGCGGAAGTTTGTTTCATCTGGTTATAATCTCATGATTTAAAAAAAAACCATGCTTGGAATCATATTCAACTTCATAAACTCAAATACTTTTAATCAGAACCAATTCCAAGACAACAAAGCTTTTCCATAAAACTTCATGCCGAAGTTCACCACTTCAAATGTCAAGATTTTAACAAATCGACTTTCATCAGCAATCCATAATGTTAACCTCATCATATATTCTCGGTCTTTGGATGCAAAATACCCATCTTATTTACTGTAAATATGGATCTGGCCATGCACTTACCTCTATGAACACCATACACAATCAATAAGGCGCCCTCTCTTTGCGCAACTTTGATCAAAACTTTCACTCTTCAGCAGAAACTTTTATCATGGCAATTATACAATACACAGGTTCTGAATAAATCTTAATGATAATGTGAGTGCAAATATAAATTTCAATCATAATTCTAATCCATGCGCTTATGCCTCTCCATGTTTCATTCTTAACAAACCATGTCTCATAACAAGATTCCGCTCTTGAATTTTATAAGCGCACTTTACCCATGACAATTCATATAAAAACATAGGATTCCAACATTCAGGTTTTAATACCGTTTCAATTCAACATTTAAACACTCAATGCATCAATACACTATTGAATCCACAGCTTTTTACACCATTTAATCAAACCGATCTCAAAGGAACAGTGCCATGTTCACATTCACTGACTGTCGTTTTCAACATCTGACTGTTTTGTCTCAATACCGGCGTTTCTGATTTATCCATCGATTCATCCTGACACTGCATATAAACTGGGAAAAGTAACACAATTCTATTTCAATCACACAAAAAACGTACCTTCAATCGATTGATTCAAAACTTCTGGCTTTGACTATCAGCTTCTATGATTCATCGTCAAACACCAAAACGGTGCAAATCGGTTCAAACATTGCCGTGAATGGATTTGAACACCAACTTTAGTAAATCATTCAGTAAATTGATTAAAGAATATCGATTACGCATAGTTCTTTTTTCGACGTCATTTAAAAAATATGTAACCTCATCTCACATAGTGCTTTCTAAAGCAAGACTATATGTCGAAAAATAATACAGTTTTAAATTACTTTAATGTGGAAATAGTGTCTCAATACCACTTAGCGCAGTCAAACTATGTATTTTAATACAGAAACGATACAATTTTAAGTTCTCCTGAAAACGTTTTCAATAACGTGGTCAACCAACATAGTGATTCACACTCTGTTCATGCCCAATTCAGCAATTTATTATTGAGTCGATATTAAATTCAACTCTTCGCATAAACATCATTAGAATTCATGCACACATACAACGAGTCCTTCACATCTCTAATTAAGTAACTACGCTATGCAGATTGGATTACATTCAACACATAGATCGATTTTAACTGAGATCGACCCTTTCCCCTTATGTGCTTCACACAGAAATTCAAGTATCGATTATTCAGATCGATTTCCCATTTTGATTCATTCAATGACATTAACAATGAATTCACTACCAGATTATATAAAAGGGGCATTCTCCATTTAGAACTCAATTGCAGGAAAATATACACCACTCCATAAATCGAACCATACATTTCTGAAATCACTTTTCACCTTAACATTAAAAATACTTATAAACTTTCTTTGTGGCCAGATATTCAACAGCCATGGCCCTTACAATTTTCTGAAGGCTTACTGCCTTGCTGTTCAAGCCTACTCTCAATCTCACACTCTCTCACAATCTCTAATGTCTTTTTCTCTCAAAACCCCTTCCTATTTATACAATTTTTAAAAATCATTTAATTAAATGCTCAATCCCTTCAATTCCTCAACAAACCCCTAAATCTCTCAACATCCCTAAAGGATAGATCTTTATCCCTAAAATCCTTCAACTAATTAAATTCCCTCAATCCTTTTATTAATAAAAAGATATTTACAAAAATCCTCACCTTCTCCTATTTTATTCAAATTAATTAATAAAATATTAAAAATCATCACACCCCCTTTTAACATATTTACAAAATAAAAAAACGCCCTTGATGCTCCTGCATCACCTTGTGACTTTTTTTATTGTGTGTATCTAAAGTCTTTCGAGAAGTCTGATATCCACTTGGGAACTAACTATTGGCCTATTATGACTGGGAATTGTGATGGGTATCTTGTGAGATGAGCGCCTGTTGGTCATCGCTATATTCCTCTTTTTCTTACACTTACTATTTTCTTTTGGCACTGATTTGATGATATGGAACCATTTTGGCACCATGAGTAAACTTCAAATAAATAATTCTCTTCAGTCGTTAGGAGTTAGAAAAATTTCCATAAATCCTCGGATTTTTCCTTGAGAGGGGGATCCAACTAAACACTTTGCATGTGATTTTGATCAAGTCACTTTTAGGACAAATCCTTACAAATATAATATCAAATTGGTATACATTTATGGCTTCAAGTAAAATAATCTACAACCATGCAAAAATTAATGAAAATATATACCTTAAGCAACAATATCCTTACTAACATCATGAGAAAATAAAAATCTACTGAACAATATTTACTTGAGCTTGACATCAATGACTAGTATTGAAATTAATGACAACGAAAAACTCCCAACAATATTGCCCTTGGTCATTGATGACAACACTTTCAGACATTGTTGGTCATTAATGGCTATTGAATGAGCTCCCCCTATCAAGTTTTCGATTATTCATTAGCTCTAAATATTCAATCTCTACTCCCCGCCCCACCCCCCCCTCCCCCACCATTTCACTTCAATGGCGAAGTTGTTTTATTCTTGTTTGAATGCATTCGCTCCCTTTTACATTTCAACAAACAATTATATTTCAACATAATATTATAGCTTAGGTGTTTAATTTAAATTAATACCCTGTAAGAATATGTTGTCTCATTTTATTTGGGATACTCCCATTCAGTTCAAGACCTTTCAAAAATTTCATATCCATGCAATAATACTTCCGTTGTTAAGGATACGATCATCCATTATTCCATACATGCATATTATTTCTTTTTAGCTATTTTTAGGGATGCTCGAGCCCTTATTCCTCATCTTTCTATAGCCCATAACATAATAAACAACATAGTTATTCCTAATCTCACTACTTTCTCTTCTGTACACAATATTCTCCATGCCTCCTATGAATGGTTTTCATGTGTTTCTTGTATTAACAAGCTCTTAAAATACAAGGAAAATACCTTCTAGCAGATGTTATAACAAAGGTTTTTAGTGTTATAAAATTGGAAAATATTTTCCAAAAAGCATCCGCTCAAACATCCATTTGTTATAGCGGATGTTTTAATGGATATTATAATGGAACTTCATCACAACTAAAAAAATGTGAGCGACCAAAGGTTTTAGCCGATGTTTCTTTTGTGGTGTGTTTCATGGAACAAGTATCATCGGTCCACTAATATATAAAAGCACCAATCTATATACATAACTAAAAGAATAGATGCATCGAATGCAAAGAGAACCGATGCCTAATTTGTATACCACCCTAGTGCTTATCTATAAAATCTCCCCAGGGAATTATTTTTAGGAACGACATTGAGGCACAAAAATAATAATTGTAGTCCGAGTGCTTTTAATCAAATCACAACGACATTGGATATTATTTATATTTATACACTGGTACATTAGGGATATGAAAGGAACATCTCTTTTAATTTTAATGATGCACCAAGGGTGGAAATAATACTTTGTAAGACCAGGGTGTTAGTTCTCTGAATGAAATGGTGTTTTAAGAATTACAATGCACTGGGGTGTTAATTGCAAACAATATTGGTGATTAAAGAACTGAATTCCCTGGTGCTATCATTTTTGGAAAAGGCACTGGTCATAAAACAAATATATCGCCATGTGGCTTTTATATAACATAACGCCCCAATGAGTTTGTATGTTATGGAAGCATCGATATTCTGTATGATATTTTCTATTTTTCGGAAATATCGACCTATGACAATGTATTTATTGTAAATTTTTAAATCTGTTATTCATCAAAAAATCAACATATATCTTATAACAATATTCATATAAATTAAAAATTTATTAATTCATTTGTATATGGTATTTGGATTAATTTTTTATATTATAAGAATTTTCACCTCTTCATTATAATATTTAGTCATCCATATATTTCATAAATGGTGTAGCATTTCACAATGACATTGGATAACACAATACAATAAATTAGAATTTATTTTGTTAGATACCAATAAGAGCCTCTTTGTCATAAAAAAATGGATTGTAAATGGTAACCTCTTGTTGTTCAATTGGGATACTATGTTCATTTATTTAAACAAAATGTGTGACTGTCACAGACAATTGTTTCAAAAAATACAACATGTTGCATTCATATCCAAATAGATCATAATTCTTCGCTGAAACTGTTGTCAGTGCTGGAGATACTTCAATGACTTGGTTATATGGAGGGAAGTTTTGTTGATTTCATCGATTGTTTCATATTCTTGATATTTTTTCATCTGCAGACATAAAAATAAAGTGTAATGAGTGTATCTACATTGGTGATAATAATAAAATTTAAAATAAATAATATACATCAATGTAAATCGAATATAAATGTACCATATCAAAAAGTGTCTAATAAACAATGAACATGGTTTCAAAACCAACTCCTGTGTCTTGTTGCAACAAGTCTTCTACTCGCGTAGTTCCATACTATTTTTCGTGCATGTTTTAAACCCTGTTATAAATCATATATTTAATATGAAGGATAATTTTGTTCTAATATTTATAAACTCGAAGAAGTAAATAGACATAGATTCTTATAAGCTCCAAATATAATGTTTTAGAAGCCAACATATATTCACAAACCATATTTAACCCAATGTTAATCAATTATTTCGGTGGATATTCTTTGTATGTTAAAATATATTTGAATAAATTCAAGGATGGTTGTTGTAAAACAATTTAAAATATACAAAAATGAAACTTTGAGTTTTTATTAATAAATATTTACAATTACTCACAAAATTTGATATCGAACCTTTTCTTCCCTGTCATCGTGTTTTAGGTGCTGAATGAGTTCCATTTTGTTTTCTTTTATCCAAGAAAATACTTGAAAATTAATATTTAATGATATATATATATATATATATATATCCAATCATGGGTACATAGATTTGAACCACAATGTTGTTGACATCGCTCCTCGGGTGATACAATGATGTCCATTTTTTTTACAATCTCCCTATACATTTTTTTGGATATTCCTACTCACATGTTTCACATATCAGTTGATTGATCATTTGAGAATTTCATAATTTTCCTGAAAAAATAATAAACTATTTTTATGTTAATATATGAAAACTAAATATAAAAAAATTGATATTAATAAATGAATTGTCTATAATAATATATATATATAAATCTAGAAAATCATTTTAATTAGGAGTATCACCTTTTCAATGATTATTTTTTGTTGCTATATGTTGCTTCTATTGTAAGTCTCACATCGTCTCATTGACCTTTTCTCTGGAAACACTTTCCATAGTTTAGATATAATTTTATTCTTAGAATAATTAGATTGATTTTGGTATTCTAAGTTTAAAGTACGTCTATATGTTCATTCCACCAAATCCCTCACATTTTTTTAAAAATATTTCCCCCTTTCAGTAACCTCCAACACCACTCTAGATGAACTAAGGAGAAATTCGTTGTCATTTACATGTTTTATAATTTTCCTTTTCTTAGAACAACCATGATATTTTCCTTTGTTGTTGCTCCATGTAAAAAAATAAACATATTTGAATTAATATATTGTTTTAAACATGTTATATAATATTATTAAGTATATGATTAACGAAAATTCAAAAAAAAAAAATCTTATATGAATAGTATTTTTTCATTCACTCGATTCATCCTTATGCAATTTTTCTATTCGGATTTTACGCTCTGCTACACTTAGATTAGAATTAATATTATCAACCTTATTCATTTTTCGGCTCTGCATGGCACAAACTAACCAATATATATTTGGTAAACTTACATATAGTTGAAACATATTAATTTTGTAAATAATTTACAAATAACTTGCCTTATTTGTTTTTTTTCGATGTGCTATCATTGTGCCAATCAACATTTTTGTTACTTGACACATTCTCAGAAATTTTTTATTAATATACAACTTGTACCATTCAATACAGAAGACATTAAATATATTTTATATAAAAATAAAATAATCTAAATCCAAAAAGAGCTTTGGTAACTAGTGCATTTATTTGAACAAAACACACTAGTGTGTTTATTCCATTAAACACACTCGGTATTAGTTGTACGAGACTGTTAGCGAAAATTAGTTTTTTTTAATAGTTTTAAATTATGATAGTGCAATATGTAATGATAAACACATCGCAATGAGTTAACGATGATTTTTGGGAGAGGCACACCAATGTGTTATATTTCATCAGGAGCAACGATGAACATACTTGATAGAAACGATAGTGTCATAATATAAAAGTGTGTTGTATTACACAGGATGCACTGATGTGTTATAGTAAAAATGGCATACCGTGGAACGTATATCCATTTAATAAAAAATACAGGGATGATAGGGTTTGGATCTAATTGAATAAGTGATCCTACTAGTTTACATGTCAAATTCCTTATATATAGTAAGTACACATACCCATTAAATCTAAATTCCTAAAATGAAAAACCTTAATTGTGAATTGGTAGAGGGAGTTAAACCCTAAGGAGAAATTTCACAGGTTTAAGGTAAGTATTGAAATTTTTTGTTTTTTTTTTTCTGAATTTTAATTAAATTTAAATAAGAAGGGAGATTGTAAGAAATTTACCTGTAAAATTGGTAGTAAATTTTTTATTATACAAGTTTTTTCATTTTTTTTCTTGGATTATGAATAAACATAATGGAAGTTGTAAAAAAATTTAGCAATAAAATTTTAAAATTTTTCTATCAAGGGTTGTGAGTGAATCATCATACCTTTCAAATTTTGATCTTTTTGGGATTCCAAAATAATTTTCTTCTCCACAGTTCTCGCAGTGTGTCTCTCTTGCAAATGACCCCTCTTTTAATTAAACCTTAAGATAATTTGTAAAAAGAATTATTAGTAAAATAAACAATAAAATTTAAAAAATTTCCTATGTATGATTTTGAGTGAGTTACTAGACCTTTCAGCATCTGATCTTCTGAATAGTTCCACTACTCCAAAGTATTCTGATGTTGCACAGTGCTCCTGGTATGTCTCTCTTACAAAGACCTCCCTTGAAATTTTGCGAAAAATAATGAAATAGTCAATAACTTTTCACCATTAAAAAAAATTTATAAAATTAATTTCGAAAAATCAATTTCCTCTCGTTTTCTAATTTAAAAAAATTGAAAAAAAAATCACATTTTTTTCCACTTTATCTGAACATCAGTGTATTCGAAAGCAAATAGCACTAATGCATTTAGAAGAAAAGTGCACTAACATTTTTTGGGAACCAAATTTTTTCAATGCAAAGACACGATACAATTTTTTTATTTTATTTTATTTTATTTTATTCTCCCAAAATAATGAAACGGTGGGATTATTTAATGTACTCATGTGTTTCGTATCTAAATGAAATAGTGTTATAATTATTATAAGAGCTCTCAGATCGTTGAATTCATTTTTTTTTTCTAAATTTCGAAAACATATGCATACCGATGTTATTTTATATTTAAATGTATCGATGCATTTTCATAGAAGAGCATTGATATGATAACATATTTTATATTTTATGGAATGTAAAAAAAATTTGCAAGTATTACTTGAGTGCATGGGTGATGTTATGATTTAAATCCATTGGTGAATTTTGATTTGATAAGCACATCGGTAGGGTTTAAGAGCTATCTGAAATTTTATTTTCACATAAAGTGGCATACTAATCTCAAATTATCTTTTAGGATACATCCACATGAATTAGAATAGTTCATAGTATAAATTTTCTTCTAAAATTTGACTTTTTCTTGAAAATGGTATGGAAATTGTATTGAAATTCAGATTGTGGTTATATGGTTCTCGAGATTAGTTTTAGGCATGCACAAAAACAATTATTTCTGATTTTTCTCAAATAAACGAACAAAAGATCAATAATATCAAATGGTAAGTTCTTCAAATTCCAACTCGTTCCATATTGTTGATCAAATTCCTTCATGGATTTATCCATTTCCATCTACAATAAGTTCACATGTCATTTATATTTTGTTTATATAATTGATTTATTTTTAATCCATGTTAATGTGAATAAAAATGGATCAAAATTTGTAGGATCCCCATTCAAAATTGAGTTCAAATGCAGAAAATATTCCTCCATTTCAAAAATGTTGGGAGCTCTTATTAGGAGCAACATATCACAATAAATTGGTGAATAAAAATGGAAAACCTCTTCACCCTACCAATTGGAATACAGAATCTTCAAACCACAATCCTTGATTAATGATAGTAATAATTATTTGGTATAATATAATTTCAACAAACCAATTGCATTGATGGGCTTACAAATATCATAGATATTCTACTAGTGACGATCAATATGGTTTGAAATTATGATTTAGTGATGTTGGGCGACGTACCTACCATCTTCCAGAGTAAGTTCTTCCACTTAATGAGATGCTCTGAAACTGATTGATTATGTAGTTATCAGATTCGTATTTCCGTGATAGCTTCTATCTCCTAAATCATTTTTCCTTCATCATCAAGTTGTGGCATAATTGTTTGAAATGAGAGCTTGTCACTAATAATCTTATTTAAGCATGAAACATGGAAAACTGGGTGTAGTCAGGAAGATCAAATAAACTCTAACTTGTTTTCCATAGTACCAATATTTTATAACACCTTGTAAGGACCATAGTACTTGGGTGATAATTTATTATATTTCTTATCTTGCTTGGGAGGCATTTTTTTGTATGGATGTAGCCGCCAAAATACAAAGTCACCTATGTGAAAAATTATTTCACTATGATGTTGTTCTACCTATTGCTTCATTTAATTTTGTGCCAGAGTGAAATTACGATTTAAGAGTTCGACAACTTGTTTTTTATGCTCGATGTGATCTTCCACTGCTTGAACCTTAGAATTTTATCTTAAAGATGATGTGGTGGATGATGGATGATATCCATAAAGTGACATAAATGGATTCATTTTGTTTCACTATGAAAGAACGTGTTATACCACCATTCAGCCAGAGGCAACCACTTTACCCATTATGTATGTTTTTCAGATATAAAGAAATGAAGATATCCTTCAAAATATTTGTTCACTATCTCAATTTTACCATCAGATTGAGGATGATAATATGAGCTGTGAGATAATTGAGTAACAAGATAAGAAAATAATTTTACCTAAAAATTTCTGGTGAAAATAAATCTTTGTTACTTACAATAATATTTACGTTTCCATGTAGCTTTTGAATTGTTAAAAGAAATGCAGTAGAAACTGTATTAGATTTAAAATGATGATATAATGCAAAGAAGTGTGCATACTTGGTAAGTCTATCAATTACCACCATGATGACACTCTTTCCTTTAGAATTACGTAAACCTATGATAAAATCCATTGAGACATCCTCCCAACCCTGACATGGAATGTATAAAGGTTGTAATAGACCTAGGGTCTTAATTGTCTCAGCTTTATTTGTTGGAAAAAAAAATATTTTTCCACAAAATTCAGAATATAAGATTTAAGGTCATCCCAAAAATATTCCTTCTTTACCCTATCATATGTTTTTAAAAATCTGAAGCGCCCTCCTCAAGAAGAGGTGTGCAATTCGAAAAGAATGGTTTGTTTGAATTCAGAATTATTACATATATATAAGCGATCCTTGTACCATAATTAGTCATTTTTACAGATAAATTTATCATATGTACTTGGATTTTTTTGCTATGTTTGAGTGAGTTTACACACCTCTTCGTGATTCTTCCATTCCTTCCTTGCTTCAGTTATCCAGTTAGGTTGGATAATACAAATGGCATAGAGAAGTGCTTCCAAATCCTCACCCCTTCTTGAAAGTGCATCCGCAAGAACTTTTTTCTTCCTTTTTTTGTAGATGATTTCAAATTCATAACTCATTATCTTAGTGACTCATTTTTTCTCTTCTTATGAATATAATATTTTTTCCAATAATTGTTTAAGACCACCATGATTTTTTTTACATTGAAGTGTCTTCCCATCAAGTAAGGGCACCATTTCTTTAGGGAATGTGGTATTGCCAACACTTCTCATAGATATTTTTTTCTAAATAATTTGCCTTGATTGGATGAATTTCAAAGGAAATGGGTATTCCTTCTTGCATTAAAAATGCACTAATTCCATTTCCTGATGCATCACATTCTGCAATAAAGGTTTTTGTGAAGTTTGGAGTAGTTAAAACGAGATATTGGCACATTACGTCTTTTAGATGTTAAAAGGACTTAGTTTCTTCTTCAATCCTAAAAATGACTCATTCTTAAGTAATGTAATTAGAGGCGTTTCTATATTCCCATACTTATTAACATACTTGCAATAATACCCTATCAACCCAAGAAATACTGGAAGATGCTTTAGGGATGTATGGATTTTCCATTTCTTGATGGCTTTAATTTTATTAGGATTTTCCTTAAAACCCTAAGGAGATATGATATAACCCAAATACTCCTCCTCTTGTACCCCAATTAAACATTTGGAGGTTTTTCCATACAACTGTTTCTCCTTCAATAGTTTGAGCACCTTGTCAACATGTTGAACATGATCCTCCAATGACTTGCAGATTAGCATATCATCCCAAAATACTAACACAAATTTTCTAAGGAAGGGTTTGAAAATGGAATTCATCAAACATTGAAAAGTGGAAGGTGCATTAGTAGGAACAAAAGGCATAAAAAAAAATTCATAATGACCTTTATGAGTTTTGAATGATTCTTTTGGAATGTATTATCTCTTCAACCTAATTTAATGATATCCCGAACAAAGGTCAAGCTTGGTGAAGTAACTTTCTCCATCTAATTCATCCAATAATGCATCAATGAGAGGAATGGGAAATTTATATTTAATATGTTGAGAAAAATACTGAGAGGGGGGTGAAACAGTATTTAGAGATGACAATTTTTAGTTTTCCTTTCTCTTAAAACCATATGTTATATTACTGCATCCAAATTCTATGTCCAGAGATCTTATTATGTCTTTACTTAGATCATTGCATCATTCATTCATCAGATAAGCAGTAAGCATGAACAGAAAAAACCATCAAACATAAGCAAGACATATGAACACCAAGATTTAAGGTGGAAACCCAATTCGAGAGAAAACCACCGCTGCTGTTATTTCAGTCTTCAATATTTATTATAGAGAAAAATTCTTACAATTTTATGCTGGTGCAGACTCATACCAGCACGCAGGCACCCACCTACAGAAGGCTACAACCTTCTGTCGTTTACCAACCTCTCCTGGAAGGGAGCTACAACCCCGTGCTCTCGTTTACCAGCTACCACTGGAAGGGACCTACAACCCCCTCACTAAAGGCTTCAGCCCTCAAATCTACTGCGGACCACGTTTCATCAATTTCCACACGACATACCTTGCAGGTCACCAGATTTATTCATTCAGTACACTCACACCAGTTTTTCATGATTTCGTCCGTCGTTCAAACCAGAGATTTATCATCGTCAGATCATTATATCCATGGGTGCATCGTAGTTTCAGATTTATCAGTTAAGAACTGAGTTCACCCATACAGATATCTATAGAAGAGATTCGTTTATTATCAACCCTTTCGCATGCACACCGTTCTTCATGATTCTCATCACCTTATATAGTTTTCGCCTTTATTAAAACCTTGGGTCAAAACCATTCACTTGCTAATGGTATTCCTGGATGGTATTTCCTTTAGTTTACCCCACGTGCCTCTTTGATTTCTTTTTAATTTATTTATAAATTTGAAGAAATTGACAAATAAATATATTTACAACTTTGAACTGAACTTTGGGATTAAAGTTACATCCCTTCACACTTTAGAGAAATATCCAACGCTTTTCAAACAATTAACCTTATGATAAACCTTTGACCCCGGGCCCACATATATAGTCGATAGCCAATCAAATACGTGCATGGTACCATAGGTAAACTTCGCGCAAGTCCAGCGTTTTGATCACTGTTCGATAGCAAGCTTGCATATCAACGGCATATATGCATATCGCTCAACCTCCAATGCCGAACGTTAACGTGCGATAGCCCGCCATACTTTGGTTATTCTTCGTGCACCTTTCTCATGCGACCACCATCCGATGGCTTCCCTCCAGATCAACGGCGCACAACAATATCGCTGGGCATCCTGGGTCGAACTATAACGTGCGATGGCGCACAGTGACAAACAGTTTTCCGTGGGTCTCCTTGCCACGTGTCGAATGATTTATGGAATTGCTCCAACTCCTCGAATATCGCTCACTCCGCATAGGTGGTGCGATGAAAACCATAAACCACCTTCACTGTTCACTCGGTCATGGTTCCATTATTCCACGCAGGGTTCCGTCGCACTTCCTTTTGTTACGTTTTACCTCTTTTCTTCCAGGTTCCATTCATGATTCCAAAGGGTTAGTCTGGGTTTGCACTATAACTCTGGTCTATCTTTGGCAAGATTTCCAATATTCAATGAACAAATGTAGTTCTCTTCCGACGGGATTTCCTTACAAACATTAACTCGAAACAATTCACTGTCATTCTGTCTTCAATTCTGCTATAATATATCAACCTTCCATTGCATGTTCGGAGTTCTATCCTGTCACAGTTCTGCTTCTAACTGTTCATTCAAGTTCTTGATTCTGCAAGAAAAAACATCATATCTCTGCAACCATTAATTCCTTCAATGGATTTCTTACTTATCACGGATTCCATCAGGGTGAATTACCATTTACAAGAACATTCACTTATTCTTTTCTATGCGATGGCCTTTTTTTTTTTTTTTTTACTCTGTCTCTGGAAACTTCTTCCTTCAATTGTGCATTCTACTTCTATTCACTGTCTCTGCGTTGTATGATGCCTCAGTTCCTTATCTGCCTTGCTCTTTCTGCTGGTCTCTTTACTACTCCTGCTATCTCCCTGTTACTATCTCTGCTTCTTGTCTAAAGTTGCTCCGTGCTTCTCTCTTTTCCTTGTTGTTTTTCAGATGCTCCTTCTTTGCCACTTCCATTGCCATCAATGACAATATTTCCAAAAATATCCCCCTTTGGCATTGATGGAAATACTCTTCCTCTGTTTTTCTTATAGAAGCCCTTTATGCGTTTCCTCCCCCTTTGACATCAATGGTAAAGAGTTGATCAAGATCCTTTGAACCGACAATACCATGCTCCCCCTGAGATCATGTTGCATCTTCAAACATAATATGACCAATAATGCATCCTTTTCATATGACCAATGCTCCCCCTTAGCCTGTGCATTCAGAGATGCCTAACATCACCTCACAACCAATTTAATCTTCTGTATTTAAGTAGATCTGATCCTCTGCATGGCAAAGACTACTCCCAGTTTCTGTCTGAGATATTCAAACGCTTCCCTGGGTAGAGGTTTAGTAAATATATCAGCAACTTGTTCTTTGGAGGGAACATACTCCAATTTCACCTTTTGTTCAAGCACTTGTTCACGTAAGAAGTGATATTTGATGGGAATGTGCTTGGTCTTGGAATGCATAAAATGATTCTTTGAGATATTGATGGCACTTGTATTTTCACACATAATGGAGATAGGAGGTGAACATTTGATTTGAAAGTCTTGTAAGGTTTGCATCATCGAGAGAAGTTGAGTGCAACATGATGCGGTAGCCACATATTCTGCTTCTGCTGTAGATAAGGCAATAGATCTTTGCTTCTTGCTGAACCAAGATACTAACCAGGGCCCCATATAGAATCCACCACCACTAGTGCTTTTCCAATCATCAACACTTCCAGCCCAATCTGCATCAGTGTATGCATGAAGAGTAAGATCAGCATTCTTTGGATACCATAGTCCAAAGTCTTGAGTTCCTTGTAGATATTTGAATATTATTTTCACAGCCTAAAGATGAGACTCTTTTGGATTGGCTTGGAATCGTCCAACAATCCCAACTGCATGCTTAATGTCTGGTATTGTCCTAGTGAGATAAAGTAGACTTCCTATCATAGATCTCGTAATACGGAATTTGATTCTTGTTGATCATGTTAAGCGGATACATCTGGTTATCATTTATTACCTGCAAAGGTTTGCAATATTACCTGCCATACTTCTTGAAGTTGTAGGTATTTTTCTTGTGTTGAAATATATGCCATTTTATTTAGCATTGCCTTTTAACCAAAAAGATATTGGTTCCCAAGTGAACTTGTTCAAATTCTTGCCATATCGAAGCAATTCAAACTCATAGACTCTTCATTACTTCTAAATGATATCAACAATATATACAATACGATCAGTTTGTTTTAGGTTTGTGTATAAGTTGCAATAGTAGACCGAAAATCATGATGAATGTTGTCTAGTAGCACCATACCCTTGAAACTTGCTTGAGAACCATAAACCTTTTTAAGTCTAAACAAGTTTCATCATTTCAAAATTAATCATACGGTTCTATATAAACTTCTTCTTCTAGATCCCCATTGAGAAAAGAAGATTTAACATCCATTTGATAAACTTTGATTTGTTGGAAGCTTGAAAAAACAAGAAACATTCTTATGGCTTCAAGTCTAGCTACAGGAGAAAAAGTTTCTTCAAAGTCTATACCTTCTTGTTGAGCATACCCCTTGCAAACAAGTCTAGCTTTATTTCTTATAACATCCCCATTCTCATTTAACTTGTTTTTGAATATCCATTTAGTTCGAATGACATTTTTGTCATGAGGTCTTGGTACTAATTCCCAAGTGTGATTCTTTTCAATTTGATCAAGCTCTTCATTCATGGCTTGAATCCAACATTCATATTTGCTAGCTTGACTAACATTGTGAGGTTCAATAGTGGACAGAAATGCCAGATTGCTAGAAGATCCCACTAGAGTCCTTCTTGTTTGTACACCTGATCCCTTTTCTCCCAAAATTTGAGATTCTGGATGATTCTTTTGAACATATCTGGATGGAGCCTTTTCAGACAAATCATCTTCGGGTTCTTCACTAGGTTCACTATTTGTATCATTACTATTTGATGTAGAAGGATATATGTCATCATCATCGTCTTCATTTGTTGTTTGTTTTTCTTCTTTTGAAGCTACTGGAGACTCATCAATAACCACATCTATACATTCAACAATCTTTCGAAGTCTTTTATTGTAACATTTATATTCCCTACTCCTAAAGGAGTAACCAAGAAATATTCCTTCATCTGCTCTGGGTTCAAACTTGCCAAGTATTTCATCATTATTTTTGATAAAACATTTGCTTCCAAAAATTCTAAAATGCTTTATAGTGGGAGAATTACCATACCAAAGTTCATATGGAGTTTTATCATTATTTACATGAACATGTGCCTTGTTAAGAATATTTACTGTTGTATGTGTTGCTTCTCCCAAAAATGTGTCAGGTGTTCCGGAATCATCAAGCATGGCTCTAGCCATTTCTTGAACTGTTCTATTCATTCTTTCCGCAACACCATTTTGTTGTGGAGTGCCAGCTACAGAAAACTGTATTTTTATGCCATGTTTTTCACAAAATTCAAGGAATTCATCTGATGTATATTCTCCTCCCCGATCAGATCTGAGACACTTGATTTTTAGATCTAATTCATTCTAAACTAGTTCTTTGAAGATTTGAAATTTCTCAAATGCTTCATCTTTGTGTCTAAGCAGCCCATTCCAACACATTCTAGAGAAATCATCAATGAATAAGATATAGTATTCTTCACCATGTGGTGAATTTTTCCTCATAGGTCCATATATGTCAGTATGAATGAGTTCAAGAGGCTTACTTGATGATCCTTCCTTGGCATTAAATTGTACTCTAGTTTGCTTACCGAATTGGCAAGATTTGCATATGATATTTTCAGGTAGAGTAATATTGGGAAGATCACGAACAGCTTTAAGTCTACTTGATTTATTGATTTGAGAGAAGCTCAGATGCCATAGCCAATTTTCTGAAGATTCACTCAAATAACATTGTTCTTTGCAGTTCTTCAATACATACAGGTTGCTTGTAGTTCTTTTTCCTTTTATAATTGCTTTACATGTATTAAGATCATGTACTACACATTCTTTTGAGCTAAATACAACTTCAGTTCCTTGATCACACATTTGACTTACACTTAACAAGTTATGCTTTAATCCATCCACATACATGACTTCATTAGCTTTCACCTTTTCTTTTAGAAAAACAGACCCTTTTCCCTTAATGACTGCAAGAGTATCATTTCCAAATGTAACATTTTTTTCCTTTTCTAGAGCACTATATGCAAGAAGTTTGTTTTTATCACCTTTCATGTGTCTTGAGCATCCACTATCAATGTACCATTGGTTTTCTTCATCCTCTGCAAATAACACTATGCCACAATTTTCAACCTGTAATTCCTTCTTTTTCCATACTTTGGAGCTTGAAGGAACATGTTCTTTTGGCTGAACTTTGCTCCTGCATTCTGATTCTTCATGGCCAAAGTTATTGCAATAAACAGATTCAACTTCATTTTGAAGAGGAGAAAAGTTGTTATAAGTATTCTTATTTGTTTCAATATCAATCCTTTTCTTTCTTTCTTCTCTTGTCATGATGATTTTATATGCAACACATTGAACAACTTTATGACCAAAATTGTGACATGAGAAACATTGTCCATTGAAGAAGAAATTCATGCGATCATAAAATCTTCTACTCGAATTTACCTGTTGATGGGTGTTTCCTTGAAAGACATTCCTGTTAGTGTTCTTTGAATTGAGATGATCATGCTTTACCTGTAAAGATTATTTATTCCCTTGTTGAGTGGCAGCATGTTGTAAACCAGTTGTAACTGCATTTAGATAATTTGGTGCTGAAGCCTGAGAATATTCTCTGATATATCCAAGACCTGTCTTTATGAGAGGAGAACGTTGTACCTTGAAAATTTCATCTAAGGTTTCAGATCCTTTAGCGAATCTGAGATTCAGAGTCTTTACTCTCTCAAGTTCTTTTCTTAGACTTACTACTTCACACTCTAATTTCTCATTGTGTTTCTCTTTTTCTTCAAGCTAATTTTTCAGAGTTTCTATGGTTATTTTACTTTCTTCTAAGAAAATTTTGATTTTATTGTTTTCATCAAGAAAATCACAATCTTCTAGAGCATCCACAAAAGTATCATTTTCTTCTCTAGATTCTTTTTCAAATTCCATGAGAAGTCTAAGATCTTGTTCATGTTCTTCCTCACTATTAGATAACCCATCACTGTCTTCATGACTATAGTAACTCTTACTAAAACGATTCTTATTCCTTCTGGCTACTTCCTTCCCCTTTTTATGTGTTTCTTTATAAGGACACTTAGCAGCATAATGAACAACTCTTCCACAATCAAAGCATTTGAAAGGAAGCTTACCTCTAAACCGTCCTGTGCCAAGTTGAAGTTTCTTTACAAATTTTATCTCATCTTCTTCTGAGATATATCCTCATCCTTCTGTTTTTTGTACTTCCTTCCCTTTTGTAGAAGTTCTAAAGACTGCTTCTTTGACTTCAGATGGTCCTCCTCTTCTCATTTCATATGCAGTTAGTATGCCATGAAGTTACACCACAGTAAGATTTTGAAGATCCTGCTTTTCTTCAAGAGCAGAAACTTTTGACTCAAATTTTTCCGTTTGTGATCTTAAGACTTTCTCAACCAAAGTAGATTCGGTTATTGTTTCTCTCGGATTTCTCATACGATTTACAATATCATCAAGATGTAAAAAGAAATTGGCAATGCTCTCCTCATTATCCATTTTTAGATTCTCATATTGAATTCTGAGAGTTTGGAGTCTAGCACTTTTTACCTTTGCATCACCTTCATAACTTAGAATGATTTTGTCCCATATTGCCTTTGTTGTATTCAGCTGCATAACTTTGACAAATTCTGATTCAGTTAGACTTCCCAATAGAGAATTGACCGCCTTTGCATTTGTTTCATAGTTCTTTCTTTCCGTCGGATCTGTTGGTACTGCAGCTAGATATTGATATCCTCCTTCAAAAGCTGCCCATAACTCTGCTCCTAGAGATTGAAGATAGGATCTCATCCTTGTTTTCCAGAAGATTAAATTGTTTCCGTTAAAGAGCGAAGGCCTGATAGATGCCATTCCATCTTGATTTCTCATCTTTCTTGATCTTCCTTCTAGCGGCTAAGATTTTTCAGAAGGACCCACCTCTGATACCAATTGTTGAGAAAAATACTGAGAGGGGGATGAATCAATATTTAGAGCTGACAATAAATTTTTAGTTTTCCTTTCTCTTAAAACCATATGTTACATTACTGCATCCAACTTGTATGTCCAGAGATCTTATTATGTCTTTACTTAGATCATTGCATCATTAATTCATCAGATAAGCAGTAAGCATGAATAGAACAAACCATCAAACATAAGCAACACATATGAACACCAGGATTTAAGGTGGAAACCCAATTCGGGAGAAAACCACCGCTGCTGTTATTTAGGTCTTCAATATTTATTATAGAGAAAACTTCTTACAATTTTATGCTGGTGCAGACTCATACCAGCACGCAGGCACCCACCTGCAGAAGGCTATAACCTTCTCTCATTTACCAACCTCTCCTGTAAGGGAGCTACAACCCCGTGCTCTCATTTACCAGCTACCACTGGAAGGGAGCTACAACCCCCTCACTGAAGGCTTCAACCCTCAGATCTACTGCAGACCACGTTTCATCAATTTTCACATGACATACCTTGCAGGTCACCAGATTTATTCATTCAGTACACTCACACCAGTTTTTCATGATTTCATCTATAGTTCAAAATAGAGATTTATCATCGTCAAATCATTATATCCATGGGTGCATCGTAGTTTCAGATTTATCAGTTAAGAACGGAGGTCACCCATACAGATATCTCTAGAAGAGATTCGTTTATTATCAACCCTTTAGCATGCACACCGTTCTTCATCATTCTCATCACCTTATATAGTTTTTGCCTTTATTAAAACCTTGGGTCAAAACCATTCACTTGCTAATGGTATTCCTGGATGGTATTTCCTTTAGTTTAGCCCACGTGCCTCTTTGATTTCTTTTTAATTTCTTTATCAATTTGAATAAATTGACAAATAAATATATTTACAACTTTGAACTGAACTTTAGGATTAAAGTTACATCCCTTCGCACTTTAGAGAAATATCCAACGCTTTTCAAACAATTAACCTTACGATAAACCTTTGACCCCAGGCCCAAATATATAGCCAATAGCCAATCAAATACGTGCATGGTACCATAGGTAGACTTCGCGCAAGTCCAGCGTCTGATCACTGTTCGATAGCAAGCTTCTAGATCAACGGCGTATATGCATATCGCTCGACCTCTGATGTCGAACGTTAACATGCGATAGCTCACTGTACTTTGGTTATTCTTCATGCACCTTTCTCATGCGACCACCGTTCGATGGCTTCCCTCCAGATCAACGGCACACAACAATATCGCTGGGCGCCCTGGGTCGAACTATAACACGTGATGGCGCACAGTGACAAGCGGTTTTCCGTGGGTCTCCTTGCCACGTGTCGAATGATTTATGGAATCACTCCCAACTCCTCAAATACCACTCACTCCGCATAGGTGGTGCGATGAAAACCATAAACCACCTTCATTGTTCACTCGGTCATGGTTCCATTCTTCAAAGCAAGGTTCCGTCGCACTTCCTTTTGTTACGTTTTACCTCTTTTCTTCCAGGTTCCTTTCATGATTCCAAAGGGTTAGTCTGGGTTTGCACTATAACTTTGGTCTATCTTTGGAAATATTTCCAATAATCAATGAAAAAATGTAGTTCTCTTCCGACGGGATTTCATTACAAATATTAACTCCAAACAATTCACTGTCATTCTGTCTTCAATTCTGCTATAATATATCAACCTTCCATTGCATGTTTGGAGTTCTATCCTGTCACAGTTCCGCTTCTAACTGTTCCTTCAAGTTCTTGACACTCCAAGCAAAAACATCATATCTCTGTAACCATTAATTCCTTCAATGGATTTCTTACTTATCACGGATTCCATCAGGGTGAATTACCATTTACAAGAACATTCACTTATTCTTTTCTATGCGATGGCCTTTTTTTTTTTTGACTCTGTCTCTAGACAGTTCCTGCTTCAAATGTGCATTCTACTTCTATTCACTGTCTCTACGTTGTATGCTGCCTCAGTTCCTTATCTGCCTTTCTCTTTCTGCTGGTCTCTTTGCTGCTTCTGCTATCTCCCTGTTACTATCTTTGCTTCTTGTCTAAAGCTTCTCCGTGCTTCTCTCTTTTCCTTTTTGTTGTTCATATGCTCCTTCTTTTCCACTTCCATTGCCATCAATGACAATATTTCCAACATAATAGTGAGCTTGTTGAGATGCCTATAATTTGAACACATGTGCCATGATCCATCCTTCGTCTGTACCAATACTATTAGAGCAGAGAAATAATTTTGGTTGGGTTGAATTATTCACGCCTATAGTATTTTTGCAACCATATGTTCAATTCCACTCTTTTGGGGATAGGGATATATGTAAGGTCTGATGTTGGGAGGAAAATTTTCTAGAATCAAGTGAATATAATGATCATGATCACGAATAGGTGGGAGGCCTTTGTGAGTCTCAAATACCTTTGAATTATTTTCCAAGATTAATTGTAGATCAAGAGAAATTTATCATTTTGATGTTTTAATATTGAGTGAGCATAATTATGCATTTATGCCTCATTGGCCTTTCCTTGAAATATTTTTCATGCAAATAGAGCCAATTATCTTCCTTCATTTCCCTATGATACCTCTTAATTCAATTTCCTTTCCTTCCTAGGAAAATTTCAAGAAAAGTTCTTGAAAATTAAAATATATCATCCCCAAAGTTTGAAACCAATATAATCCTAATAAAAAATTAGCACCAACCATTCGAATGTATAGTATTGGAATATTCAATACATATTACCCCATGGTTAGATATATATCACTACAAGAAAAAAGCACATTGGTGAGGGTCATGCTTGTGACGGACCTTTAAGGTCCGTCACCAATGTCACATATGGTGACGGTCCTTAAAAAATCATCACTGTAAGTGTATATAATGATGGTCCTTTATGGTCCGTCACCAAAGACATTTTCAATGACACTTTTGGTGAGGGTCGTTAAAGGCCCATCACTAATTCTCTCTTTGGTGACACTTATAGTGACAAACTTTTAATGACCCTCACCAATGCTCTTATTTTTTAGTGACGGTCAAAAAATGTTCGTCATCATTGATCATTAAAAAACCGTCACTGTAAGTGTATATAGTGATGTTCCTTTATGGTCCGTCACCAAAGACATTTTCAATGACACTTTTGTTGAGGGTCGTTAAAGGCCCATCACTAATTCTCTCTTTGGTGACACTTCTAGTGACGAAATTTTAATGACCCTCACCAATACTCTTTTTGTTACTTTTGGTGACGTCCAAAAAATATTCATCATCATTGATCATTCCAATGAGTTTTTGATAACGCTATGTGTCTGTTAATATAGTTTTTGTCAAAAAGTAACAATTTAATACCATTATTTTGGGGTTTTTTCTATAATATGTCTAAGGCCATAGTGGTTAGGTTCAGTCAATTTTTTAAGAAGTAATTAGTGTGTATCATTTCCCTCAAGTAATGACTATTCGAATAGAGATTTCCTATGATTCAACACATGCTTCATATCTATTAAGTTTATTATCTAGAAAATTCCCTTTAGATAAAGTTCCACTATTGTGTTTAGGAAATATATTATTTAATACCTAACCAAGCTCTAAAAAATCTATTAATGAGAAATACCTAACAATCCTCAATAATCTAGGTATACCTTAAATTAATGCTTTGGAACACACTAACATTTCTTAGCACCCCACATGTCTTGGAACATCTTTGTACCTAGAACATGTTGTGATGACACTGACACCCAAGCACATGGTGGCATGCGCTAGCACAACATGGAGCTCTCCTAGCATCTATTATCATGTTGCATATAATACTTAGCATGCCCTGGAACACCTTGGTCGAATGCATTGACATACATTAGCACTTGGCACACAATGCCAATTGGCATGTATTGGGACCTATTATTAGTGTGCCTAGCATGCCCCTTTTCTAAAAGATAAAGTCTTGACTTATTAACCCTCTTATTGGTTCTTCCTTTTGTTGCCTTGATGTTGAGATTGCAACAAGATGATGAGCTTAGTGGAAAGAAGTCGCCTTCACTAAGTGGGCCTGCAGGCTATTTTTGGCGCAAAGCCTATTTTTAGACTATGTCTATTTTTAGACATATGGATCATGTTCGATAAGTTGCATGATGCTATTTGTGGATGGTTGGTCAAGTCAGAAAAAAATAGATCTATTTTTAGACATATTGGGAGGAATCTATTTTTAGATTGCCAGTCTAAAAATAGATATGTCGAATATTATTAGCTCTTAATAATATTTGGACTCTAAACATTATCTTATTCTCTTAGAGCACTTCAGTTAAGTGCACAAATGTGGCACAGGAGATGACAGAAGGAATTACGCTATTCCTAAGGGTTATGTGGAGCTATTGCATGAAGACTTCAGTTAGAACTCATGTGACAGAGTTTGGTGGAGTTCATTGAGGAAGTTAGTGGAGTTGTATTCAGTTTAACTAATCTAAACATAATTGAGCTATTTGTATCTAGTTTAACTAATTGATACAATTAGTGAGAGTGGTGTGAATTAATTATTAATTAATTCACTAATTATAAAATCATTAATCAACTAAAGAATGCATCAGTTAAATTCAGTGCATGGACAGTTTCAGTGGAGACCAGTGCAGAAATAGGTGAAAGAGCAGGTTAACTATCAGTTGTGACTATACTGTTGCTATTTGCAACACACAGATAGGTGGAGAAGCCCATGAGGATTGCGCAGTACAAGCCAGGTGGTTTATCTATTTAATGAAGCCATCCCATAGCATTGAAAATGCAATAGAGGCTGGCTATCAAGTGGCAAAAGATTGGAGCATGTGTTTTGCTAGATCTAGCTTGATAGTCTGTAGCAATTGAGGGTGTGCATGAGAGCTTGTGAGGAGCTTTTGTACTATGATTGTTACATGATCTCCATGACATATAATATACAGATAGTTGGGGTTTTCGGCTTTAAGCTTTCCCATTAAATACTGTGTTCATATGTGTGATTGTTTGTGGTTTTAATGTATGCATGCAATTGATTTTATTTCCGCATGTAATGATCAATGGTAGAAGAGATTTTGTATTATGCATGAAGCTAAAATAGTGTGTGATCAAGAGAATCTCGGTGAATAATATATCAGTTATTCAAATTTCTACATGGTATCAGAGGGATATTGATCATTGGAGCAATTGCAAAACATTGAAGCGGTTGAGTTTTGTGCTGGTGGAATTCGAATTTGCAGCAGTGTTTTCTTGGTGTCGAAGTTGAGATGTCTTTCAATGGATTGCGATTGGAGTATGCCCTTGAGGGCAGGTTGAATTATATTGCATGGAAGGACAAGATGGAGGCAGTGCTGGATGACAATGGGTTGAAGGAGTTCATAGATGCAGAAATTCCAAAACCTACTTCTAGTGATGCTGCCATACTTGACGCATGGCAAAAGAAGACAACAAAGTGTCAAAGGATTCTGTTGGAAGGTGTGAAGGGTCACATAGTGTTCAGCCTTCATGGTAAATCTTCTCCATTCTTGATGTGGAAAGCTTTGACAAATTTATTCCAAAGCAAGAGCGATTAGAGGAAGTTGGCGCTCAAGGATAAACTCATAAACATAAAAATGGAGAAAGGCGACAGTATGCCCAAGTACCTCACGAAGTTCATCCAATGCAGGGATGAGCTGGGAAGTGTGGGGGTGACTGTTGATGATGAGGACTTGGTGATCTTGGCTCTCCTTGGGCTTTCGAAGAGTTGGCATTCCTATCAGGACTCTGTCAATGGTCGGGAGAAATTTCCAGGATGGGAGCGACTTTGGTCGGATCTTGTGCAAGAGGAGATAAGGTGGAGTATCAGGGACGGATCTTCATCAAAGAACTCTAATGAAGAGAATTGCGCTTTGGCTGCCAAAGCAAAGAAGGGTAAGAGCAAGAAAGCTTCTGAATCCGGTGCGAAAGGAAAGAAGCAGGACATGTCCAAGGTGAAGTGCTTTCACTGTCACCAACACGGACATTACGCCACTAATTGTCCGCAGAAGAAGAAAAATAAGCAGGATGTTGGGACTGCAACTGGAGAGGCCTTAGCCTCGCAGTTTGAGCTGGATTTTTTGTTGATCGCATGCTTGGTCTCAACTATGACGGGATCAGTGTGGTTTCTTGACAGTGGTGCGTCAATTCACATGACAGGAGATCGAGATTTGTTTACTGATCTGGATGAGAAAGATCTTGGAGTGCACATCAAGATGGGAAATGATGGTAGATACAGTGCGACCGGTATCGGTACCATTTCCTTTGAGAGGGAGTCTGGTAAACCCTTCGTATTGAAGGAAGTGATGCATGTTCCAGGATTTAAGAAGAATCTTATCTCTATGGCGATGTTAGAAGACAAGGGATATGATGTTGTCTTTAGCGAGGAAAAGGCTTTCCTGCGCAGTAAGGCAACTGGTGAGACCCGGAGGATAGGGGTTCAAGTTAAGAACCTTTATCAATTGCAGGTAGATGGCTGCATGTGGCGAGCAAGGCGAGGAAGGAGTGGTGAGCCGGGATGATGGCGAATTGTGGCACCAGAGATTGGGCCACCTTCACCATGGAGCTTTGAAGATACTGCAACAGATTTCTACTGGGCTTCCTAAGGGTACTCTTGCGCAGTTAGGTCAGTGCAAGGGATGTACCTTGGGAAAATTTTTGAAAGCCACCTTTCATGAGAAGGATATTCGCGCCACGACGATCCTTGTTAGAATTCACACATACGTGTGTGGACCTTTCTCAGCAGCTTCGACATCAAAGCACAGGTATTATGTGATATTTGTTGATGATTTTTCTCGTAAGTGTTGGATATTCTTCATGCAGAAGAATAGCGAGACATACTCAAAGTTCTGTGAGTTCAAGGCACTGGTTGAGAAAAAATCGGGGAAGCAAGTGAAGGCTTTAAGGAGCGACAATGGTGGTGAATTCATCTCTGGCGAATTCAAGGACTTTTGCAGCGCAGAAGGAATTCGAAGAGAGCTCATAGCACCTCATAACCCACAGAATAATGGGGTTGCTGAGCGGAAGAACAGAACGATCGTGGGTGTTGCACAGGCGATGTTGCATGATCAGGGCCTACCCATACACTTATGGGCTAAGGCATGCAATGCTGCAGTATATGTGGAGAACCGTTGTCCTCATAGGATACTTGGCATGAGTACACCCGAGGAGGCGTTTTCTGGTAAGGAGCCTGATATTTCCCATTTGAGGATTTTTGGTTCACCTGTTTACATTCATGGAAGGATGCCAGGAAGAAGCTGGAGCCGACTGCAGAGGTTGGGATATTTGTGGGGTACACTGATACGCCCCACAACTATCGTGTGTATTTTCCAGACAGTCGCAAGACTGTTGTGCGACGGGATATAAAATTTTATGAGGAGAAAGCCATGAAGTGTTCGCTTGAGAGGGAGCCACACTTGCATGCAGATGAGGAGCTAGTAGTTCCTAAGGATGAGCTTTAGTATGTGGATCAGCCATAAGAGGAATTCAATGGAGTGGAAGAGACCACTCAGGCAACGCCAACCATCAGAGGGCGGAAGCGCACTACAAAAGCTGAGCGACTGGCTCAAGATGCAGAGAAGGTTGTAGGAGCACCTACATCACAGCGCAGACAGAGACAGTCACCTGACCGGTATACTGGATACATGGCTCTTATGAGCAAGTGTATCGTGATAGAGCCATCCTCTTTCGAGGAAGCTATGGAGGACCCCGCATGGGTAGATGCCATGGTGGAAGAGTATGATTCGATTGTCAGAAACAGTGCATGGGAGATTGTCCCGAGGCTGGAGGGGAAATCAATGGTGGGTTTGAGATGGATCTACAAAGTGAAGCAAGCAGCTGACGGGAGTGTGGAGAAGTACAAGGCAAGATTTGTTGCCCGAGGCTTTTCACAGATTGAGGGGATCGATTATGAGGAGACCTTTGCACCTGTCGCAAGGTATTCTTCCATACGGATGATTCTTGCTCTCTCAGTGCAGATGGGGTGGCACATTCATCAGATGGATGTGAAGACTGCGTTCCTCAACGGAGTCATTGAGGAGGACTAGGTGTACGTAGAGCAGCCTGAAGGTTTCGAGATCTTCAGCAGCGAGTCGCATGTGTGCAGGCTCAAGAGAGAGTTGTATGGGTTGAAACAAACACCTCGTGCTTGGTACACACGGATAGACAATTATTTCAGCAGACTTGGATTATCCAAGAGTGAAGCGGATCCTAACCTATACCAGATTGTGGTGGAGGGTAAGTTGCTAATCATTGTACTTTATGTAGATGATTTGATTTTGGCAGGTGATGAACTGTTGATACACTCATGCAAGGCTGATCTTGCAAAGGAGTTTGAGATGAAGGACTTGGGCCTCCTTCATTATTTCCTGGGATTGGAGGAAGGAGGATGCTACATCGGGATATGGATGATAGTGTGTAGCAATTGAGGGTGTGCATGAGAGCTTGTGAGGAGCTTTTGTACTATGATTTTTACATGATCTCCATGACATATAATATACAGATAGTTGGGGTTTTCAGCTTTAAGCTTTCCCATTAAATATTGTGTTCATATGTGTTATTGTTTGTGGTTTTAATGTATGCATGCAATTGATTTTATTTCCGCATGTGATGATCAATGGTAGAAGAGATTCTTTATTATGCATGAAGCTACAATAGTGTGTGATCAGGAGAATCTCAGTGAATAATATATCATTTATTCAAATTTCTACATGGTATCAGAGGGATATTGATCATTGGAGCAATTGCAAAACATTGAAGCGGTTGAGTTTTGTGCTGGTGGAATTCGAATTTGCAGCAGTGTTTTCTTGGTGTCGAAGTTGAGATGTCTTTCAACGGATTGCGATTGGAGTATGCCCTTGAGGGCAGCTCGAATTATATTGCATGGAAGGACAAGATGGAGGTGGTGCTGGATGACAATGGGTTGAAGGAGTTCATAGATGCAGAAATTCCAAAGCCTACTTCTAGTGATGTTGCCATACTTGACGCATGGCAAAAGAAGACAGCAAAGTGTCAAAGGATTCTGTTGGAGGGCGTGAAGGATCACATAGTATCCAGCCTTCATGGTAAGGCTTCTCCATTCTTGATGTGGAAAGCTTTGACAGATTTATTTCAAAGCAAGAGCGACCAGAGGAAGTTGGCGCTCAAGGACAAACTCAGGAACATAAAGATGGAGAAAGGCGACAATATGCCCAAGTACCTCACGAAGTTCATCCAATGCAGGGATGAGCTGGGAAGTGTGGGGGTGACTATTGATGATGAGGACTTGGTGAGCTTGGCTCTCCTTGGGCTTCCGAAGAGTTGGCATTCCTATCAGGACTTTGTCAATGGTCGGGAGAAATTTCCAGGATGGGAGCGACTTTGGTCGGATCTTGTGCAAGAGGAGATAAGGTGGAGTACCAGGGACGGATCTTCATCAAAGAACTTTGATGAAGAGAATTGTGCTTTGGCTGCCAAAGCAAAGAAGGAGAAGAGCAAGAAAGCTTCTCAATCCGGTGCGAAAGGCAAGAAGCAGGACATGTCCAAGGTGAAGTGCTTTCACTGTCACCAACACGGACATTACGCCACTAATTGTCCACAGAAGAAGAAAAATAAGCATTCTGTTGGGACTGCAGCTAGAGAGGCCTTAGCCTCGCAGTTTGAGCTGGATTTTTCGTTGATCGCATGCTTGGTCTCAACTATGACGGGATCAGTGTGGTTTCTTGACAGTGGTGCGTCAATTCACATGACAGGAGATCGAGATTTGTTTACTGATCTGGATGAGAAAGATCTTGGAGTGCACATCAAGATGGGCAATGATGGTAGATACAGTGCGACCGGTATCGGTACCATTTCCTTTGAGAGGGAGTCTGGTAAACCCTTCGTATTGAAGGAAGTGATGCATGTTCCAGGATTGAAGAAGAATCTTATCTCTGTGGCGATGTTAGAAGACAAGGGATATGATGTTGTCTTTAGTGAGGGAAAGGCTTTCCTGCGCAGTAAGGCAACTAGTGAGACCTGGAGGATAGGGGTTCGAGTTAAGAACCTTTATCAATTGCAGGTAGACGGCTGCGCAGCAATGGCAAGCAAGACAGAAGGAGTGGTGAGTCGAGATGATGGCAAGTTGTGGCACCGGAGATTGGGCCACCTTCACCATGGAGCTTTGAAGATACTGAAGCAGATTTCTACTGGGCTTCCTAAGGGTACTCTTGCGCAGTCAGATCAGTGCAAGGGGTTTACCTTGGGAAAATTTGTGAAAGCCACCTTTCACGAGAAGGATAGTTGCGTCACGACGATCCTTGAGAGAATTCACACAGACGTGTGTGGACCTTTCTCAGTAGCTTTTACAGCAAAGCACAGGTATTATGTGATATTTGTTGATGATTTTTCTCGTAAGTGCTGGATCTTCTTCATGCAGAAGAAGAGCAAGACATACTCAAAGTTCTGTGAGTTCAAGGCACTGGTTGAGAAAGAATCGGGGAAGCAGGTGAAGGCTCTTAGGAGTGACAATGGTGATGAATTCATCTCTAGCGAATTCAAGGACTTTTGCAGCGCAGAAGGAATTTGAAGAGAGCTCATAGCACCTCATAACCCACAGCAGAACAGGGTTGCTGAGCGGAAGAACAGAACGATCGTGGGTGCTGCACATGCGATGTTGCATGATCAGGGCCTACCCATACACTTGTGGGTTGAGGCATGAAATACTGCAGTATATGTGCAGAACCGTTGTCCTCACAGGATACTTGGCATGAGTACACCCGAGGAGGCGTTTTCTGGTAAGAGGCCTGATATTTCCCATTTGAAGATTTTTGGTTCACCTGTTTACATTCATGTGAAGAAGGATGCCAGGAAGAAGCTGGAGCCGACTGTGGAGGTTGGGATATTTGTGGGGTACACTGATACACCCCACAACTATCGTGTGTATTTTCCAGACAGTTGCAAGACTTTTGTGCGACGGGATATCAAATTTCATGAGGAGAAAGCCATGAAGTGTTCTCTTGAGAGGGATCCACACTTGCATGAAGATGAGGAGCTATTAGTTCCTAAGGATGAGTCTCAGGATGTGGATCAGCCACAAGATGAGGTTCATGGAGTGGAAGAGACCACTCATGCAGCGCTAACCATCAGAGGGCAGAAGCACACTACAGAAGCTGAGCGACTGGCTCAAGATGTAGAGAAGGTTGTAGGAGCACCTACATCACATCGCAGACAGAGACAGTCACCTGACCGGTATACTCGATACATGGCTCTTATGAGCAAGTGTATCGTGGTAGAGCCATCCTCTTTCGAGGAAGCTGTGGAGGATCCCGCATGGGTAGATGCCATGGTGGAAGAGTATGATTCGATTGTCAGAAACAGTGCATGGGAGATTGTCCCAAGCCCGGAAGGGAAATCAGTGGTGGGTTCGAGATGGATCTACAAAGTGAAGCAGGCAGCTGACGGGAGTGTGGAGAAGTATAAGGCAAGATTTGTTGCCCGAGGCTTTTCACAGATAGAGGGGATCGATTATGAGGAGACCTTTGCACCTGTCGCAAGGTATTCTTCCATACGGACAATTCTTGCTCTCTCAGCGCAGATGGGGTGGCACATTCATCAGATGGATGTGAAGACTACGTTCCTCAACAGGGTGATTGAGGAGGAGGTGTACATAGAGTAGCCCGAAGGTTTCGAGATCTTCAGCGGCGAGTCGCATGTGTGCAGGCTCAAGAGAGCGTTGTATGGGTTGAAACAAGCACCTCGTGCTTGGTACACACGGATAGACAGTTATTTCACCGGACTTGGATTCTCCAAGAGTGAGGCGGATCCTAACCTATACCAGATTGTGGTGGAGGGTAAGTTGTTGATCATTTTACTTTATGTAGATGATTTGATTTTGACAGGTGATGAACTGTTGATACACTCATGCAAGGATGATCTTGCAAAGGAGTTTGAGATGAAGGACTTGGGCCTCCTCCATTATTTCCTGGGATTGGAAATTTGGTAGCGCAGTGATGGACTGTTTGTTTCTCAGGTTAAGTATGCCCGGGAGATACTGGAGAAGTTCAACATGCATGGCTGCAAGCCTGTTGATACTCCTCTTCCTGGTGGATGGAGGAAGGAGGATGCTACTTCGGCGGAGGTAGTGGATGCCACTGTTTATCGACAGTTGGTGGGGTCGCTTATGTATCTGGTCAATACACAACCTGACATATGCTATGCTGTTAACCAGCTTTCACAAGCTATGGTTAAGCCAACCAAGCTCTTTTGGAAGGCGGGGAAGCATGTATTGAGATATCTCAGAGGCACATCGGGATATGGATTATGGTACAGACAGTCGGATGCAGATTGGGCAGGGAGCCCAACGGAAAAAAAGAGCACATCTGGAGGGATTTTCAGTATCAGGTCGATAGCAGTTTCTTGGTACAGCAAGAAGTAGAGATCCGTGGCACTCAGTTCAGCAGAGGCCGAGTATATGGCAGCAATTTTGGCTCCATGAGAGGCTATATGGATGAGGAAGATCCTAGTCGGGTTGTTCGGTTCATACTTAGAGCCTATTATGATTTATTGTGATAATCAGAGTTGCATCAAACTCTCGGTTAATCCAGTATTTCATGATAGATCTAAACACATTGACATCTGGTATCATCATATCATAGATTGTGTGTAGCGGAAGGTCATGTTACTTTCATACATTCCCACGGAGGATCAGGATGCTGATATCTTGACAAAGGCACTCACCAAGAGCAAATTCAAATACCACAGGGGCAGGATAGGGGTTGCAGATAATCCTTATCTTGTTGAGAGGGAGTGTTGAGATTGCAACAAGATGATGAGCTTGGTGGAAAGAAGTCGCCTTCACTAAGTGGGCCCGTAGGCTATTTTGGCGCAAAGTCTATTTTTAGACTATGTCTATTTTTAGACATATGGATCATGTTCTATAAGTTGCAGGATGTTATTTGTGGATGGTTGGTCAAGTCGGAAAAAAATAGATGGACTTCTATTTTTAGACATATTGGGCGGAATCTATTTTTAGATTGTCAGTCTAAAAAGAGATATGTCGAATATTATTAGCTCTTAATAATATTTGGACTCTAAACATTATCTTATTCTCTTGGAGCACTTTAGTTAAGTGCACATATGTGGCACAGGAGCTGACAGAAGGAATTACGCTATTCCTAAGGGTTATGTGGAGCTATTTCATGAAGACTTCAGTTAGAACTCATGTGACAGAGTTTGGTGGAGTTGATTGAGGCAGTTAGTGGAGTTGTATTTAGTTTAACTAATCTAAACATAGTTGAGCTATTTGTATCTAGTTTAACTAATTGATACAATTAGTTAGAGTGGTGTGAATTAATTATTAATTAATTCACTAATTATAAACTCATTAATCAACTAAATAATGCATCAGTTAACTTTAGTGCATGGACAGTTTCAGTGGAGACCAGTACAGAAATAGGTGAAAGAGCAAGTTAACTATCAGTTGTGACTATACAGTTTCTATTTGCAACACACGGATAGGTGGAGAAGCCCATGAGGATTGTGCAGTACAAGCCAAGTGGTTTATGTTATTTAATGAGCCATCCCATAGCATTGAAAACACAATAGAGGCTGGCTATCAAGTGGCAAAAGATTGGAGCATGTGTTTTGCTAGATATAGCTTGATAGTGTGTAGCAATTGAGGGTGTGCATGAGAGCTTGTGAGGAGCTTTTGTACTATGATTGTTACATGATCTCCATGACATATAATATACAGATAGTTGGGGTTTTCAGCTTTAAGCTTTCCCATTAAATACTGTGTTCATATGTTTGATTGTTTGTGGTTTTAATGTATGCATGCAATTGATTTTATTTCCGCATGTAATGATCAATGGTAGAAGAGATTTCGTATTATGCATGAAGCTAAAATAGTGTGTGATCAGGAGAATCTCGGTGAATAATATATCAGTTATTCAAATTTCTACACTTGACACATATTGACATACCCTGGCACCCTGCGCCACATCCTTAGCACCTAGCATGTATTGGCATATCTTGGCACTATTAATTGGCACATGATATAATTAACACACCCTGGAACTCCCAAGCACACTTTGGGAATTCTTGACATGCCTTGATATTCCCTAGCATGCCTTACCAATGCTTAGCATACCTTGTCACTCTCCTCCTTGGCATGACAACTAACACTCATTAACACTAGTCTCTGGCAGTACACGTTCCTCATATTCATTAACTTCCATGAATTTTTACCTAGTTCTCCCTTGATGTTTTTTCCTAATACTCCTTAACACTCATTAACATGCATTATCACTCTCTAGCACACCTTATCACTCTTCAACATTCCCTTCCACTTCATAACATGCATAACATTAGTCCTTGACACATATTGGCGCTTGGCACGTGTTGGCACTTGGAAAGTCTTAGCATGTATGGAATACGTTAAGATGCCTTGGTATGATTTGGCATGGTTTAATATTAAATTTATTTGTTATGATCAATTGTTGGAAAGTAGATGAGAAGCAACAAAGGAATACTTGGCACTTAGAATGCACTAAGACTTTGCACTTGGCACCTATTGCCACATAGTGTTGGTGTGCCTAGCATGCCCCTCTTGGAAAAGGTAAATTGATGACTTATTAACCCTCTTATGTGTTAATTTCCTTGTAGTTTAAATTTTTTCTCCATTTTCTTGTCTTGACAGTCCCTGACACGCATTGACACACCCTTGCACATCTTGGCATGCCTTATCACTTGGCACATCTTAGCATGTTTGAAATGTATTCCCACTATCTGGCACATCAAGGGGGTGAAGAGAGATGTAGTTCTAAAGTAGGTCGAGTACAAGGGCTGAGTAAGGGTTGTTAAAGGGAGGTCATGATCATCCTCCAAGAGTAAGATCATCATGTGAGGGTTCCGAAGAATGTTGCATACCTTAATGGTCGGTTTGCACTAGGAAGTAGGATGGCATATTTTTGCTTCTCTTCTGGTAGATCGAGCTTAAGGGAGGCTTCTCATGAGAATTTGGGCATGTGATTTCAATGGTGTCTTTGTGTGAAGGCCACATCAAATTCTGAAATGTTGAAATTTGCAACAAGAAACAGTGAGATTGGAAACCAGAAAGGACAAAAAAAAATGCACCCACACTAGTAAGGAATTTTGATGCACTAGGAGTGAGGAATGTGGGGCGTCTAAATTATTTTTCCCTTAAATAAATTGGACAATAAATTGTAATTCCATCTCATAACAACTTGTGTCAGTTAATTAAGTCATGATGACCGAGTTAGCTCAAGAAATTCAAGTTGAGGGTCTAAGATGAGGCATCTAGAGGGATTCTAATATTTTTGGGGTCCAGTTGAAGTTGATGCATTAGTGGGGTGCAAGTGTAATTACCTAAACTAAATGAGTTAAAATCGGTTTAACTAGTTATAACTGAGTGATGAGCTAGTGAGAGGTCCAGTGAATTAAATTAGATTTAATTCACAATGAGTGATTAATCAGATAACTGATAATTCGCTATTAATAGTTGCATGCATGTCAGTTTCGAGGAATACCCAACTGAGACAAAGGTTAAAGGGAACATAACTATCAGTTGCATTCAGAGAAAATTTCCCATGTGCAATTATAAAGTCATTGGGATGCCATGATGGATTGCGTAATCAAGGAAGACTGATTTTCCTATTTAATAAGGAGTTAATTCCCTAGGAATTGCATGAGCAAGGCAGGCTGAAGTAAGGATGGTAATTGGCTAAGTACTAGACCGAGTTTGCCTAGATCAACGAGAGACAATTGACAAAGTGTTGGAGAATCTCATGAGAGATTACGCATTTTATTGTTTCATGATTCCTTGACTTAATACACAATAGATATAGAGGGGTTTTGAGCAGTTTCTTTCCCCAAATACATCATGTTGCTATGCAATTGATAATTTATTTCTCTTACTTATATGTGATTATGCGATTGTGTTTTGTTTTCGCAAATTGTAGGAAGGATTCAATATCTTGTTTTAATAGATTACAATATCAGAATGAATCTCGTTGGTTAGATTTTCTACATGGTATCAGAGCAGGAATTTTTTGCGTGGCACGTTTGTAGAATATCTGAAGCTTTTGGTGTAAAATTTCAAAAAAAAAAAAGAATATTTGGATTCCCTGCGAAAACCTACCCAAATGGAGAAAAAAAAAATCGGTCGAATCGGAGCTCAGATGAGGGAGATATCATCGATTTAAAATCAACTCTTTTTTATAAACTTTTTGTAATGTCGGGACAATTACATTGTGCACGAGTCAAGAACCTATATGCACTTGAGGTACTAGATGCATGCAAAGCTTTGAGGAGAAAGGAAGAAGTTAGAGACTTGGTGGTTTAGAGGGAGCATCAATTACCTCTCAACATGCATCCTCATGAGAAGTAGTCTCAGAAGGTTGTGGAGTAGTTGCCACAATTGGAGAAGCAGAGAGGAGGTTGAGTGGAAGTGTCCACTCAAGCAGAGACCTCCATGAGGGTGAAATTTCGAGCCAGATGGGAAGAGGGAGCAACCATACCTCGAGGTGTAAGGTGGGGTGATGTGTAGACATAATTCCAAGAGAAGAAATTTTGGCAAGGTCCATTGAGATGGCGTGTCTCATGGATCGAACCTAGCTATGAGGAGCCCACAGTACAGTAGTAGTACGAAGATCAGTTAGATTGATGTAGTCAGATGTCAGCAAGATAGAAATCAGAGTGCCATATGTCAAATACTGGAGCACAAATCAGAGTTAGCAACAGTTCAAAGGGCACGGATGCAGATGTCAGTAGCAGTGCAGAGAATCCAGTACTAGATAGGTGCAGTAGCTAGCAATAGTCAGAAGACTCTAATGACAGATGCATTATATTGATTCAGTTGTTCGGAGGCTATTCAGTTTCAAGATTTGTAGGTGCAAACAACACTAGAGAAGTGTAGCATGCAAAACATTCCAAAGGTACCGGATGGGGATAGATTGAATTCCTTTCTTGTTGAGAAGGTGTGTTGAAATTTGCAACAAGAAACAATGAAATTGGAAACTAGAAAGAAAAAAAAAAATGCACCCACACTGGTGAGGAATTTTGATTTACCAAGAGTGAGGAATATATGTGAGGCCTCTAATTTATTTTTCCCTTAAATAAATTGGACAATAAATTGTAATTTCGTCTCATAACAACTTGTGTCAGTTAACTAAGTCATGATGATTGAGTTAGCTCAAGAAATTTGATTTAAGGTGATCGAGGTGGATATTGGTGGCCACCCACCTATTCCACTTGGGCCCTCGCCATTGTCTCTTTTAGTTTTTCAGTTTCCTTAATTATAGCACAATTTACTATTTTTGCAGTTTTTTTTTGTGTCTTGAACTTCTGGAGCCATTTTGAGGCCCCAAACAATGTTTTTTGGGCATGAAAGGTTTAGCGATTTCATTGGCATTGGCAATTGTAGTCCTCGGAGAGATCTTTCTAACAAGGTATCATGTGCGTCAAACGAAGATCATATGACCAAGTTACGACCCCGGGAAGTTGGCTGCCCAACTAACCCCAACGGGGCCCATAAACTCTTGGTGTTACATCTCCCCGGGTTATGGTTTTGGTTGTTTAGGGTTTTATCTTATTTTAAATAATAAAATGGCCTTTGATCCTTATTGTAACACAGTTCAGAGGAACATAACTATCAGTTGTATTTATAGAAAATTTCCCATGTGAAATTATAAAGTCAATGGGATGCCATGATGGATTGCGCAATCAAGGAAGGTTGATTTTCCTAATTAATATGGAGATAATTCCATAGGAATTGCGTGAGCAAGGCAAGCTGAAGGAAGGCTGAGAATTGGCTAAGTACTAGACCGATTTTGCTTAGATCAATAGGAGACAATTGGCAGAGTGTTGGAGAATCTCAAAAGAGATTAAGCATTGTATTGTTTCATGATTCCTTGACTTAATACAAAATAGAGATAGAGGGTTTTGAGCAGTTGCTTCCCCAGATACATCTTGTGTTGTGCGATTGATAACTTGTTTCTCTTACTTATATGTGATTGTGCGATCGTGTTTTGTTTCCACAAATTGCAGGAAGGATTAAATGTCTTGTTTTAGTACATTACAAGATCAGATTGAATCCCGTTGGTTAGATTTTCTACATGAAATAGAAGGGAGGGTTGATACCATCTTGCCTTGTGGTGGTTAGTAGCAAGGTCTGTGATAAAGACCAACATAAATGGAGGAGGGCTTGCACTATAATTTAGAGCCATAACAGAAGTTGACATAGGCGTAATATTAACTGAGTTAACCCTATTTTGAGAGTTGACATTGAGATCTGAAGTTCATGTCAAGATTCAGTCAAAGAAATGCCCAGAATCTATGGATCCATGTGAGCTAGATCGAGTCTCTTATGGAGGCAAGAGTCATGTTTTTTCTATGTGTGGATAGGGTTTGTTCTACAACAATTAGAAGTACATAAGTATAATGCCCTAGTTAGGACAGTTTCCTAGCATGTTTAGTTCATAAGGTATGCCCTTAAGGCTATGACAAATTTGCGTAGAAGAAGACGGGTTGTGACCCTTAGAGAAAGGATTATTTTTGCAATAAAGATCACAGATCTGGAAGATGGTTTGCAGATTTAGTATGTGTGGAGACAACATATCCAAAGGAGGGTGGAACCTGAGCAGAATATTGAGCATGCAGAAGAAATGTGCCATATGAAGAATGGATTAACATGCATAGGAGTTGATTTTGGTGGACTTTCCATAGAGTTTTAGGCAAAGATCTGAAGAAACCTATAAAAAATTAGTAAATGGACTGTTAGTGGTTGATTTGTGACCCTAGTTCAGTCATCTACAGATTGTTAGAAGTATGAGAAGAGGAGTAGTTCATATTTTTTCATAGATTGGACAACAAAGATCAAATTGTTGATACACAAGAACAATGATCTTGAGAGGACTCAAACCATTGTTAGGTGGCAGATTTGAAGAGCCCTAGATGAAGACAATATTGCGGGCCCTAGATCAGTAAAAAGAATTGACTGTGGTTGGGCAGATTGATGGTAGTCCAAGTATAGTTGGAGGGTTGTTAGGTTACTGTCAAAGAAGAACCCTGACTCTTGTTCTGGTGAAGGACAACAAAATTGGTAGAAGGGCAGGTGTATAGGGCCTAAGGATGTGCATACTTTGAAGGACTAAAGTAACAGTCAAGTGGGCCAACCAACTAGCCCTAGTTCACTATATTGTAGAGGATTGATTCAGTAAGAAGAAGGGCAACCTCCATAGCCCTGGACTTCTCATCTTGGAGTTGTAGTATGACAAAAGTGGGCATACCAAAGAGTTGTTCACAAATGGAATTGTGAACAACTTGTTACGACTCAAACTATTAGTGGACCTAAAAGGGGTTCCTAAGAGGGCAACTGCTAGGACAAGGGAAATGATGGAGGCTTAGCCCATTGTCACCACAGCTAAGGCTCCTTGCTCTTCACGGACTTTCACTGATGGGTGGAGTCCCAGTAGTTTAGGAAGTCACTTGTAGAGTATAGGTCAATGAATAGGTGGGAAGTGACCCTCGAAACCCTTTCCCTAAGATAAAATAAAGAGTGGGACTTGCTTTCCTTTTAAGCAAGGGAATTTATCTTCTAGGGAGAGAGGAGGGGGATTGAAGGGTTGAGGGAAAAGAATAAGACTTATGAAGGAGGTTCTCAATCCCTAAAATCCTTTGGGAACTTGCATTCCAAAATGGTCCTTGATGAAAGGCCTTTGACACCAAATGGGACCACACGGGGCCAAGTGGACCCAACGTAGGTTTGAGGATGGAATTTAGCAACCAATTATGTTCCTACCTTGGACAAGGTGATGGGAAATTATTAGACAAGAGTTTTTGCTTCTATAGGTCAAATTGATCCTACTAGGTTCTATCCTTGGGAACACCTAGGAAAAACTTGATCCTAGAGCTAGGGCTTGAGTTA